>CM069306.1:36583885-36838885 GCA_035609425.1 Epinephelus awoara
GTATAAAGTGCTAACTGTATTTATTTATTTTTATTTTAAACAGGACTAGTAATTTGGTACCTAGACATACAACATCAAATCATGAATAGAAAATGTTTACCCTTGCAGTATAATTCTAAATGCTTGGCATTTTAGGAAATCCTCCTTTCCATCCTTTCAATCCTAGAATGTGGTGTGGTGTAAATCACCTTTAGAAAAGAGAATAACATTGAAAATGAAGCCAAAATACATTAGATATATCATGTTTAATAATCCATCCCATGAAAAAGTAAGAAGGCTTGAAAAGTATTCTTAAAAATTGGACATTCTGTTACAAAGCCAAAAAATCTGCCACCTAAAACATAATTTTCATGTCATAATGAACTTCAGGACTCTGGTTTGATGGTGACCAAACATCTGATGTGGTCATCATCCAATGTTACTGAATTCTGGTGCATAACACATTTTAGCACAGTCACCAGAAGAAAATGTTGGCATTGTCTGCAAAATCTACAAAATACATTCTAATTTGCATATTTCATACATGTCATAAATATTTCTAAAAGTAATGTTGTGTATGATCTGACTTTGTCATAAGGTTTAGGCACAAAAATCACTTGGCTATGTTTTAAAAAAGGATTGTCTTAAAATGTCTTTTGTGGCACTATTTGGCACAATGATGACTCATTAAATCACAACCAGCTTTGTAGGTTGTTGGTCTTTAACAGTGGTCTACACATTGGCAATACACCTGCTAAGCTGCAGTCCACTGTTCGAGACCAACAAACGACAAAAGCGGTTGTGATTTAATCAGTCCTCGCTGTGTCTCCAGTAGAGATAGTGCCATGGAAAAACTGAAATTTTAAGTCAAAACTTGATTACTAATCAATACAAAGTGTTTTTTATCGCCTAAACCTAACCACACCTGCATCACAGCATTATTAAAATATGAAGTGTCAGCATATTTGTTAAATGATATCATGCAAGTGCAGCTTATCTGTGTTTTGCAGAAATATACGCTGACAACAATTTTTCTAGGAATAAACCAGTAAGAAGAGCATAGAGACACATTTAGTCTTTGATTAAAAGCAATATAATCATGCAGGACAGCATGCTAAATGAGAACTAACTTTCAGGGACTTTTAATAGCATACTCTCTCTGTTTACAGAAAAGCACAGCAACCAGCAGGATATCTACAATGGATACTATGGCAAACCTGGGAAATCACAAGGTATGAGCTGCAGCTTCATCCCTGCTTGTGTCAGGATGAGTTATGGTAATCATGGATTGAATGGATGAACAAATTTGAAAACAGGACACATCAGGACTGGTTTAATTCTACAAGTAGCTGCACATTGCACATTTGCAGTCTGGACTTTCGGCCGTATCCCCATATTTCCCAGCAGAAAGCACAAATTTAGCCTCTATGAGCAGTTTACTTGACAGGTGTCAGTCACCTGTGTAATTTTTTTTTTTTTTTTTTTTTGAACAGACGCTCATGTTACTGTCTTTTTAAAACAAACAAAATCTTATCAGATGACTTTATACACTACTATGCATGTCATTGCATTGGATAAAGGTTTCTACTGTCCTACTCACTGACCTGCATAATGTATAAGTGACTGAAGCCAAGTTTGTTCCAGGTGGAAATGGAAGGAACCCACGGTACTGAGCATTGACTACACTCTGCAAGACAACTCTTGGTTTTAAAGTATCAATTTAATATTAACATGAATTTCAAATTAAGAATGTAATAAACCTATTTTTCAATAAATGTTTTGTCTGTGTCTTCAATATTCAGATTTTTAAACATGGTTTAAGATCTTAAGAGAAAAGGGTGCTGTTATGCTGCAGGATAGCAATGCTTTAAAATGATCCAAAAACTACTGTTAAGCAGAGGCTGCAGAGCACAGCTTGAAGTAACAGTCAAACGGCTGCACACTAATGTTCGACTGTGTACCCAGGGTGGATACAATTTAGGTTAATGCCACAGTAAATAATGGTCTTAGTTGGATACACTCATTTCCTTCAAAATGGCATGAAGTGAGGTGAGACTGAACAATCATCAGATGTCATAGGTCATCACCCAGCCGGGTGATCTCGTCCAGCAGGAAGTCAATGTCCTCTGGCTGTGTGGCAGGATTAGAGAACACACACCGGAAGAAATTCACTTTGTCTCCTAAAGGCTGATAGCCAATCAGAACAGAGCCCTTCTCCATCATCCTGCCTTTGATCCTAGGAGCCACCTGCAGAGACAGAGTGAAGATCACCATCAAGAGTATCAGCCTTTTCTTTGCCAGTCTCCTTGAAACTCCTCACATATTTTCAATATAGAATGAAACCGTGGTCCTGAGCATCAATGAATGAGTCCAGGGGAGACACTGATGTTCTGTACTGACCTGATGGAGTCTTGTATCTCTGTCAGGTCCAGGTGGTAGGCCTCTTAGACTGGGAGGGATGTACCAGAAACATACGTTACTATGCTCCGGCTGTGTGAGAGGTACAGGACAAATATGCGCATTAAGAACAGACTGGATTTACAAGGATTGTGAAACAACTAAAATTAAACTAAAAATAAATTATTTTTTTGCATCTGTCTGCATCTTGGTTTTTGTTTGGGCATCCAGTTTACAGCAAGCTAAATTATACAACAGCCCTGGTGCTCGGTGCACTGCAAGTTAAAGAAACACATGCAAATAGACCAAACACAAGCAAATGAAGAAACATCCAACTTTACAACACATACAGAGCATTTAGTAAAAGCACTGCAAGAAGCTCAGAACACTACAGTGTAAGTTCAATCAGGAAGACATCCTTTATGCTTCACTCATTCATAACTCTCCATCCCACTCTACTAGTTATCCACTCACTTCACCATGATCTCTATCAGCAACTTTTCAATCTGCTCTCTCCTCTGCTGTTAGCTGTCATTTTAGGGAGAACCGTCACGCTCCCCTCACCCCATGCACCTACAGACGTCATATCTAGAATTCAGGACTCTCCAAAAAGCTTATCAAAAGCCCATTCCTCTTCTCATCCAGATCATCTATGGAATTAGATTTGTGTCATTAATACCTGTAAATGCACAGAGGGTGATCTACAAATATTTCTTGATCTGTACACGTTTCATAATTATGTGTGTGAACAGATCGACAATCTGTGTGTAAATGTGTAATCTGTAATTATAAAACACATCCCACAAATACAAAAAATATCTGGGAATACATTCAATTAATTTGCAAATAAATGAAAAGCATTTGTGAATATCTTCCTAACATTTACAACTTTCGAACAGGCATTTGTGCACTCAGTTTTTATTTGTGAATCGAAAAAACATTTGTGGATCTCAGTTCTACGCGTGTGGATTTGCTTTTTACACACACGGATTTTTGAGACAAACTTTCCGCCGGTCCGAACAAAAATGCACTCGTATCATTCGGCCATCTTCGGATAGCACGTGATCACCCAGCTGATGACGTCATTTCCACATGTGAAAGAAAGAGCATGCAGTCTTTCTACGAGCTGTTTTTTCTTGTTTGTTTTTTTTAAATAATCAGCGATAAGTAACGTGCATTCATTGTTTTATTTTAATGTCATACAGTGAGTATTAGTGTGTGTTTATTTGTTCTATGTATCTGACACACACTTTTGTATACATTTCTGTTTGAATATGAAAGGCACGGTGGCTTGGCTGCTTCTTCAGTCTACATTAGTAAGAGTACACTAATAATAAGATGTGAAGTGCTTAGTGACTTTAATCCTACTCGAAAGAATAAATGAAAAATATAAAGATTGAGTTGGCTGGTAACTGCCAATTGAGGAAGCAGCCAAGCCACCGTGCCTTTCATATTCAAACAGAAATGTATTCAAAAGTGTGTGTCAGATACATAGAACTCACTGTATGACATTAACATAAAACAATGAATACACGTTAACTTATTGCTGATTATTATTAAAAAAACAACAACAAAAAACAGCTCATAGAAAAACTGCGTGCTCTTTCTTTCACATGTGGAAATGACGTCATCAGCTGGGTGATAACGTGCTATCCGAAGATGGCCGAGTGATACGAGTGCATTTTCGTTCGGACCGGCGGAAAGTTTATCTCAAAAATCTGTGTGTGTAAAAAGCAAATCCACACGCGTAGAACTGAGATCCACAAATGTTTTTTCGATTCACAAATAAAAACTGAGTTCACAAATGCCTGTTCGAAAGTTGTAAATGTTAGGAAGATATTCACAAATACTTTTCATTTATTTGCAAATTAATTGAATGTATTCCCAGATATTTTTTGTATTTGTGGGATGTGTTTTATAATTACAGATTACACATTTACACACAGATTGTCGATCTGTTCACACACATAATTATGAAACGTGTGCAGATCAAGAAATATTTGTAGATCACCCTCTGTGCATTTACAGGTATTAATGAGACAAATCTAACTCCACCTGACATGTTCCACCCACTCAAACACCGTTGCAGACCAAGTACCCCCCCTCATGGCAACAGTGCTCCCCAATGTCAGTGGGCCCCCAGCAGGATAATGCCCATGCCAAACTGCAAACATTGCTCAGGAATGGCCCAAGGAATGTGATAAAGACCTCAAAATGTCAACCTGTCCTCCAAATTCCTGAAACTGTATTTGAGTGAGTATGTCAGGTGGTATCCACATGAATGCCAGAACCAAAGGTTTCCCAGCAGAACAATGTATTGGAACAAAATAATCAGAGTTATTCACTTCACCTGTCTGTGGTTTTATTATTTTGGCTGATCGATGTAATTGGGACCCTGTGTCAAGATAAAACTAGAATTACCGCCCCGGGGTTGTATGCTTCTGCACACCAGTTAATTTCTCTTACAGGTCATATCCATGTCAGTGAAAACATGGATACTTCACACACATTTTCCCCCTGGCAGCACAGAAGATCAATACAATTAGCACAGTTTCAAGATGGGCACCCAAGATAAGTATCTGACCAAATATTTAAATGACACTGAAAGATGGCCAGAAAAGTGTTTGATGCAGAATATTATGATGTCACAGCAATGGCCTTTGACCTTTTGGATGTAAAATGTTATCAGGTCATTATTTTATTCTATTAGACATTTGTGTGAAGTTATGTCATAATTTGCATATGAATGAGTTATGGCCAAAAACATGTTTTGTGATGTCACACTGACCTTGACCTTGACCTTGGACCAAAAATTCCAATCACTTTATTTTTCAGTCCAAGTGGATGTTTGGTGAAATTTAAAGAAATTCCCTTGAGGTGTTACTGAGATATCGTGTTCATGAGCATGAGGCAGATGCAAAGTCACATTGTCCTGGACCGTTGACCAGAGAAATTCAATCAGTTCATTGTTGAGTCCAAGTGGACATTTGTGCCAAATTTGACAAAAATCCCTTGAGGTATTCTTGAGATACTGCATTTACAATGATGGGACATACGTAGGGACAGACAGACAACCCGGAAACATAATGCCTCCAGCCATGGCTGTCACCAGTGCAGAGGCATAAGAAATTATTTCAACATGGCACACAAGAGAAATAAAATGTATTTATCCCATTTAAAAACAGCCTTACTTTGTGTTTAAAGACCAGTTCAAAGTCTGTTCTCCTCTGCAGTTGATCGTGCAGATACTCTGCGTTCTCTAAGCATTTGTTGACCTGAAATCCAAAGCCCTCTAAACCCTGAGACAGTGAGTGATAAAGACAAAGATATACAGAGACACACACAGTTAAACAGGCAAACAGACATCTCATCACACATCACGAATACAAAGGGGTTTCCTTATTAAGGGAAAAAAAAGAAGAAACTGTAACCAATCAGCACCCAGTAAGGTACCTTCCCCCTAGTAGACACACTTTCACACCAAACTGTATTTCTCAGTATCACACATGTTTACAGGTGGATAATCTTCATTTAAATTTTTTTTTTGAGCAGTTAGTTTTATGTCAACAACTACAGAGTCATTCACTCAACATATATAAAATGATCAATGGTCCAGCAGATTCCTTTTAACTGATACTATAATATAATATTATAATAAACAGTCAGCTGTAGTTCTCCATGAGTTAATATTTTGCAGCCCAGTCATCAGAGGAAAATGTTGGCATTGTGTGTTTCTGCAAACCATGAATATGTTACATTTGTATGTTTCATAAGTATTGTATGAATGTTTCTACAGTGACATAGTATATGAGGTGTCATTGTCATTTGGAGGTGGAGGGCATGGTGTTGTGTCACCTAGATGAGATGCCTGCCAAGCTGCAGACTACTGCAGACCACCAAACAATGAAATGGCTGTAGTGAGTCATTTCTGTTTTTCCACCGCATTTCAGGCACCAGACATGGACGTTTTATTGTGATCTGTTGATGCTTTTCCAGTGAGGGTGGTGCACCCAAACTGGGTAACTTCAGCCAATACATGATCTTTTTTCCTTACAATAACCTAGTGTTTTTATAAGATATTGTCTGGGTCTTTTTGCCTTAATTTGACAGGACAGATATGGCATGAAGGGGCAGAGAGGGTGGATGACATGCAGCAAAGGGCCGTGGGTTGGAATAAAAACCCATGGCCACTGCAGGAAAGACACACCATACATGAGGCACCTGCGCTACCAGGTGAGCTAGTACACGCCCCACCAAGCACATGTTAACCACAGTGTTGTTGAGATGTTAAGTTTCAACGTATCCGCTACATGATAAGATTTTTTATCTCAATGAGAATTTCCCTGGTTAAATAAAGGATGATAACTTGCTAATGTAACACATCTGTGGTTTGCAGAAACGTTCTTTTAGCTTTTTGCAAACTAAAAGCATACACAATTAACACACAGGATTCTGTGCTCTCTATTCATGTTTGTCTGTGTGCGTGGACTGTGCACCTACCAGAAGATGTCAGCCATGGACTGAGGTGTTAAACTCAAAAACAGGAAGAACAGCCGAGTCATTTGACCACCACTGAAACCAACCTCAACCTCACCCAGACACTGATTTTTACTGGTGAAAATATATTCAGGCTGCTTCGGCCATTTCCAGATTGCATGGAACTGGGCCGGGATGTGGCTGATGCAACCGGTCATCCAAATCCAAAATAAGTTGGTTATATCCTGTTATTAGTTTTGATCTACATTAATGCATGATTCATGTTGACTAAAACTGAAACCTTCAGCTCTGTAAATGTCTGTAAATGAGTTGGTGTGAAGGTGGATCAAGAGTGACAATGAATGAATTTAGTGAACGTGAAGGAAAGTTCCCAACATTAACAAACAATCAGATTCAGTTTGGCACTTTGACACAGCACCTGCTGTGTCAGAATGAGAGGGAAGATACTGTACACACATACCTTTGCCTTCCACATCAGCCACAGTTTAAAGACGTCGACATGTCGGCCACACTGGATGCTCTTATCTCCATTATCATAGCTCACATCATAGGGTTTGTCTGTCTGGAAAAGGTACTCAGCCCCCAACTCATTACACTCCTGTAAGAGACCCTGCAGAGAAAAGAGACACGTGACGTTCATACAAGATCGAGCTGGAGATCACACACCAGCAAGCCTTAGGAGATCTATGGAGGGATGGAGTGATGACTGAAAGAACAACTAGAAATGCAGAGAGGTTTACATTGTGAGATGGGAGTCCTTCTCCTCTGCTGCCTGACCTGCTGCTGCCTTACAATTTCAGCTCATTTACACCAAAAAAAGAGTGTCACACTTTTGGCTCCCAGGACTAGCTGCTGGCTAAATGTATAGGTGGCTCAGCAGAGTGAAAGACAGACCCGATGCATTATTTAGGTAAATACTTAACGGTTATGTTTGTTTACACCTCTAAATACCTGCTTTTTAGCTAGCAATTAGGGCTGCCACGATTAGTCGACTAATCGATGACTAATCGACTATTAAAATAATCGGTGACTATTTTAGTAGTCGACTAATCAGTTTGATTCATTTTTCATAGAAAAGTACTATAAAAGCACTCCAAAATATTCTTACTGCAGCTTGTTACATTCAGATATTGGCAGCTTTACACACTCTCCCGTGACAGTGAACAAAAACCCTTTGGCATGAGTATGAAACAAGACATTAGATGACGTAATTTTGGGGTTTGGGAGAGACAGACTGACATTTTTCAACATTTTAACACATTTTTCGATGAAATGATTAGTCGACTAATCGAAGAAATAATCTATAGATTAGTCGACAATGAAAATAATCGTTAGTGGCAGCCCTACTAGCAATAGGCTGTCCGAGTGGAGTCACTCAAGACCATGAGATGATTTGAACAAGAGTGCCAAAAAAAAAAAATGTTCTTTACAGTATGTCATTCTTAAAGCCACTGGTTCCCAACCTGGGGGTCCTGACCCCCACTAGGGGCAAATTTTTCATGGCCACAACCCACATACTCAGCTCTGCTGCTCATCCCACAAATGCATGTTCCTTACAAATGTGGCACCATTTAAAAGGGAAATAAACAGGCTCCACCTATATAAGATTTATTGCCAAGAAGCATATACATATATATAAATACATATATATATATATAGTATATCTTTTTTTTCTTTATCCTTTTTTAAAAATAGGTAGTCTCATTGAGATCGAGATCTCTTTTTCAAGAGAGACCTGTGTACAAAAACAAAAACAAATAAACAAACAAACAAACAATTAGAGTTAAATTGCTCCAGTCACCTTGAGACATCCTGTTCTACATATCTACCAAGTTTAGTAAAAATCGATATGGCGGTTAGGCCTAGATAAGAAATTAGCTCTCTACCCCCGATTTTGTTTGATGGGGTCAATAATGGACGGGTCCCTTCAGATTATGTGTGGTCATATGCCTACAAAGTTGCGTGGTGATCGGTGAAACCCTTTTGATGTTATACACCTTTACGTGATGAGCCACGCCCTCTGCAATATTCATTGCCTTATAGAAGCTCAGTTTAAGTAAGTTTACCAACTTTTGCCAGAGGGAACTTAGATATTGGTCCCTAGATTATGTTCACCGAGTTTCATTCAGATCGGTCAAACTTCCTTGGAAGAGATCGATTTTAAGTGTTTTTCAAAATATTCAAAATGGGTTCTTGAGGTTAATTTGTTCCTCATGAAGAGAGGCATCTCTGTGCAAAGTGTCATATCTCTACGACATACAGGGCATAAGATATGCCCATTCAAAGTTTGCAATTTTAATCGGTTGCTATAGCAGAACCCTGAAATGGTTGGATATGGGTAGTATGTTGAATACTGTTTAGTGATCTAGAGAAAAGCATACATTTGGTTTTGGCTGAATTTAGAACAAACTTACGTTTGATGAAAGATATCAGTATCAAAGATATTACAGTTTGGGGTTGCACGGATTATATTATTTATGTATATGGTGAATAAAAGAGGATGGATCCTTGTGGTACACCAGGTGCATATTTGTTTTGCCTCAGCCAACATGTGTGAGCGTGAACGTGCGTGTGTGGGCTGGGTGGCCTGGTTACATGTGTGACTCCTGGCCTGAAAATTTCTCCCAGTCCGGCCCTGTAAGATACTGCGCAGAGCCCTGAAACTCCCAGGCCAACATTCAGTGAATAGCTTTCAAGGGAAGTTATGTTTTTAATAATGTACAATTAATTTGAGGAGTAGAAGATTGTGTCTTACTTTCCTCTTGACTAGTATGGCAGAGCACTGCAGAGGGACGCCCATCATCTTGTGAGGATTCCATGTCACAGACCAGGCTCTGGAAATAAAATAGGATAAAACAGGATAATATTTAACAGTTCCACACTGCCTGAGTCAAATTGGCAACCTCTGACTGTGCTGCAAAAACATCAACTGGCCAGGGTCATAAATAAGGCAGCTTTTTGTCTCATAATAAAACACAATAAGATGGATGTGATGGGGAAAAACAGGCCAAGATTTGTGGAAAGGAGATCAGGTCAGGTGGCTGCTATGTTATATCACAGGGGCATTTCTATTTAGTCGGACCAACCGATTGATTGTTTGCTAATAGCGTCGGTTGTCAACATGCTTTGCTTTATTATTCAAGCTGACTTCACCGTGAGTTGTAAGTTCACAGAACCTTTGTAGTGGTGTCCCACAGAATAAACAAAGACATGCTGCTGTGAGAAGTGGTTGGGTTGTATGTTGATGCAGTTACCGTTCAATGGCCTGTAGTTTCATCCTGTGCCTGTCCGACATCAGCAGGCCTCCACCCCACGCTGCCTGGACAGACAGAGACGATTCCAAAATCAAATACAAAACATACTGTGTCATTTAAGTTCTACACATTCTGCCTGTGCCAGATCATGCATGTTATGTGTGTGTGTTACATGATCTTATCATGTTTTTCTCTGATGTCCAGACAGTGTAGTGCATAATGTGTCTGCAATAAATTCTAATTATGATGCTGTATTTGTGTGACTGAGTGAGCTGATTATTACCAACAAAAGTGTTTGAAGTTTGAGGTCTTTGCAGAATGTACACAAGAGGACAGACTATAGACACGATCCAACACTGGGTTCCCATCCATCACACAGTGAGCCAATTCTGTTTATTTGGACCAAGCCAAAAACCAAAAGCGCACATGCTATGACAGAACATGGGTATGAGCAGCAGTGGCTGCTGCACCATCTGGACTCTTCAGCCAGTGCTACTAACTTCAATAACTGTACCTGCACTGTAACTGTGCCTTTAGAATAAACTAAAAAAATGAAAAAGAAAAGAAAAAAAATGCTTTGTACTATTGGTGGAATTGAGTGTAATAGTAATCATATTCATAGGATGATTAGTTGTTCCATTAGCAGTAAAATTAAAACTCATTGTGATGTAGATTGTCAAATGACTAAGGTAGACAGAATTTGATGATGATTACAGAAAGTGCTTTTTGTTTTCCATTCAATTCAGTTAAATTCAGTTGTTTTTGTTTTTGATTCTGGTAAAATCAAATAGTTGTCACTTCATTCAATGTAGTAGTAATAAATGAATGCCAGTGTTAGGATCAGGCGGGGTCATCATTCAGTATCCCTGCGACCTGAGGGTAGAAGCTCCTCCTCAGCCTCTCAGCACTGTCCTGGTGTAACCAGTACTTTTCTGCCCGACCTCAAGGTGAAAAGGCAGTTATCCAGGTGGCTGGGATCTTTAATGATTCTCCTGGCCTTATGTTTGCAGCATCTGGTGTAAACATCCTTTATATAGGGTACAGCAGCACCTGAAGTGTGTAAAGCTGGATGAACCAGTCTTTGTGGGGCCTTGCTGTCCTGTTGGGTGTTGTTTTCATATCAGGCAGTGATGTTCCCCGTCCGGATGCTTTCAATGGTGCAGGAGGACCTACCTATTTTCTAGTGTGTATTAATTCTAATAATTCATTTAAAAATAAAGGATTTTGACTCTGACTATAATTTAATAGTTTTCTCTTTTAATATAAACTTATCCTTTATTCCTCTGTTATTGTGTATTAGTTAGGCCTTAATGGATTGTCCTCCTTTGCATACTGCAGAGATTTGTACAACTTAAGGTGGTAATTGCATAATGACAAAAAAGGGCCCAGTGTGTGTGTGTGTGTGTGTGTGTGTGTGTGTGTGTGTGTGTGTGTGTGTGAGAGTGAGAGAGAGAGAGAGAGAGAGAGAGAGAGAGAGAGAGAGAGAGAGAGAGAGAGAGAGAGAGCTTACATCAACATGCATCCACAGAGTGTGTCTCTGGCAGATGTCAGCGATGGCATTGAGAGGATCAAAGGCTCCATACACTGTGGTGCCTGCTGTCACATTAACATATAATGGAACCAGACCCTGGAGAGAGAGCTGAGGTTGGTCTCATCATATGTACTGTCTGCTCCAGCTGTCAACACTCCAACAACTGTAATTGTATCCTACATAACAAATTTCTCAACCAGAAATTTAAAGTATGTCTTCAATCTGTCCGATAGGGGACATTTTGAATACATTTAGTATTTTCTCATACAAAATGCTCATTCTAGAATGATTATTTTCTGACACTGTTTTGCCTCTCATTCATACCTTTTTTACAGCTGTAACAATGGCGGACTCGAGTTCAGCAGGAATCATTTTCCCTCTAAAAGGACCAGAGGTAAGCAAACATTCAGTAAACAGCAGCTGACTGTGGGCCCATATTGCATAGTGTACACAGTATAAGACTCTGACACCACCACGCATTATATTTTAAAGACAGAAGAATTTACTATGCTGTAAGCATGTAATATACAGTATATGATCTCGCTCAGTGCATGGACTAATTTCCCCAAAACACACACACACACACATGCACACACACACACACACACACAAAGAAAGAAAGCTGCAACAGGTGAGCAAACATTTCTTTTGTCATGCTTTACAGTGACTAAGACTAACAGATGTGTACTTTGTGAGTGTCTAACTTACCCACCTTTCATCACATTTCACCATGACCACATTCTCAGTGCCCATCCCCAGCACGGCTGCAGATTTCTTTACTGAATAGTGACTCTAAATGGATGAAAACACAGCTATTCATCTTTCTAAATTCAGAGACACTACAAATAGCTCCCAAATGCCATTTAGCTGAAGGCTGTAGCTGCATTGTTTAGTTCCAGGAAGAAGTTCCCAGGTGCACATGTCAAGTTTGAGAGCACTGCTCCTTTTTCAGAGACTGAGCTGTGAGTGTGTACCAAAGTCATGCCCTGCTCAGTACTGTGAGCTCTCTGAAGGCCAACTCAATGAAATCTTTTTGTAACTACTTTGCTGAAACAATTCATATAAATGCTTCGCATAAGTATTCAAGACTTCACAGATGTGTCTTGCTCTGAGAAACTGACTATAGGGCAGGCTTTTTTCAGTGAAGAGGCCTGTTTTTTTCTGCTCTGTAGCACTTTGAGATTGCTAAAATGTAAAGTGCAATACAAATACAATGTATTATTATTATTATAGCAGCTAAAATATAGGAGTTTCTATCAGTTGATTTCTTGTAGAGTTTAGTGACCCTTCATCCAAGGAAGGAAATACCCTTGTTGCCAAGGGTATAGGTTTGCACATGAACAGTAGGGACAAGTCTCCACCAATATTTCAGGAGGAGAGAAAGGACGCTACCATTATTTGAGCTTGTTTGCATTATCTTCATTCAAACAATCCTGTGCATGAAAATACAGGACAGGTCTTGTATTGATTCAGAAAGAGACATTGCATTTTATTTATTCAACACAGAATGATCCTGCATTGTGCCTGATCAAAAGTGTTGTCAGTTATTTTCAATCGATCTCCACTGAAGAGCAGCCCACAGTTGCTTAAACAATTAATTTGTGTCCCCACCAGAGATAAAGTAATGGTTTGTAGACAGGAATGGAATTGATTTAATTCCTCCGTGTTCCCACTATAAATTAAAAACTGATATCACTGTATTAAAAATATGATTGGATCAACTTATGGTAAGGGTCATTGTTGTTAACTAACTTGAACTCGAATTTGTGCCATAAACAGATTTACATGACAAATTCCAAAAACACCCATGGCAGTGGCAAAATTCTGTAATTTTTTTTTTTTAGTTTTTCAAAAATTTTGGTTAATGTTTTAGTGCTCAAACTCATCACATGATCAGTGTGAGGTTGCATTTGATTACAGCTATTTAATCCACATTCTCCTACAGTCTCAGAGGGTGTAATAGTTACAGTGTGAGGTGTAATTACATGTTCTGAGGTGAAGAGGGCCAGCCGAGGCAAAGCTCCCATTCCTCTGGCCTTCACCTCAGGGTAGAAGTGATATCTGGCCACCAGGATGCTGTACAGGTTTGATATTGTGCCTCCTTCAGAACACAGAAAGCACAGTTGAAGGACAAGTAGCAGCCACAATCTATATGTGTGCTGTGCCTATTTTCATTAGTTTGTTGTTGTGTCTCAGCTCCATACTACTAGTATACACTATAAACTGTATGTTGATACTGTATAATTTTGAAAGTTACAATTTAATAATTTATTTTTGTGTTGCACAGTGAGCATTTGAGAGTGCATTGTTAGGGCAGCACATATTGTAACACATGCAATGCAAGTTCCATGAAATACCTCCGCAGGTGTACTAACTAAGAGTTCACACACTGACAACAATGGTTAATGTGTGGTTGACATATAGTAGTTGAATTTTCCCTGGATTTTTGAGGCAAAACAAAGGTGGCATTGAAACTGAAATTTTCACTGTCATGATTAACAGTTGTTATTAAAATAACAGTTCATCTCTACACCCATTTCTGTCATTTCTGCCATATCTTTCTTGCACGTATTACCTGGACAGAAGATTCCATCTCCCTCATCATCAGACCATCCCACAATGCTTTGCATCTTCCTTAGCAGAACCTCCTCCATGAGGACAAAAACAGGAGACACTTCATATGTAAACCTGGTAAAGAAATGTATTACATATTGTATATTATCATATAGTAAAGACAAAGAAATCACATTAAAGCTGGCCTCTTGTAAACACCTCATATTTAGTTTTCTGAAATTAAGTTGTATTAGAAAAAACCCTTTTTTCAAAATGTTCAGCAGTCGATGGTCTTTTTTTTCCAACTCTGGACTATTGCAAATATATCTTAAGAGCATCCCTTAAGCCCAGTATACACTGTGCAATTTTGAGCTACCCCAGATGAAAGATGACTAACGTGAAAGGAACATAGTGATATCTTTGGTCGTGGTTCTAAAATGGTGGTCCAGTGTCACACAGAGAGAGAGGTTCAAGGATGGCTGCTGTCACAGTCTTCAAAGACATCAAAGACAGCCTAGGATAAAATTCTGACAGTGTCAGAAATTTGGGATGAACATCTCACTGTATGTGTGGCTTAGGACCTACGTCTACTAACTAACCAATAGAAATGCAGCATGAACTGACACACTGGCGGTAAACCCAAACAAACAGATGAATAGCAGCTTGCCATGGAGACAAAACATGTTAAAAGAAATGTGTGGGATTCCAGCACAGTCTGCATACATCAAACTTGATGTCGTACCCAAGGTTATTAGATCCATGTTTCACTGTGTAGCTTGCATTAAACTTATAAGATTGCTAAAAGCTCACAGTCTGGTTGTAAAAAGTACAATATTCCACAAGTAAACTACTTCATTACTTTCCACCACTGATGTTGAGACCTTACATGTTAGTGTTGGCTGTAGAGGTTAACCACTCGCCTGCTACACCGATCACATCCAGACCTGAAGATAGCTGGTTGAAGAAACGTGGATGGCCTGGAGAAACAAAAGTCAGAGGTCATAGGTCAGGAGATAGAGGGGGTGTACGACTGATGGGCTGCACAGGGGCTCATGCCTCCTAAAGGCCCGCAATGCAGGGTTGTTATTTTGTTTGCTTTTTATAACTGAACTTGCTTCAGGAATTTCCTGTCTGTCCTGTAACAATAATGATTGCATTAAGAAAACTACATGTTTCTTCCCTACTGGTTTAAGATCCAAGATGTGGAGCTGAACCAACCTGATGGTTGAGCTGAACAGACTCTCCAGGCTCTCTACATTCATTTAACAGACATTGAAGTTTGATAACATGTTTGGATTCAATTTTAATCTGATTAAACTGTAAAATGGAAGATATTGATCTGCAAAGGTACTGCAAGACTGAAGCACTGAAGGTAAAAACATATACAGGACATATTTCCAGAAGCTGGAGACAATCAAAGATATATGTCCAAAGGGAACAATTATAGCAACCCGAGCCCTTTCCCTCAAAAGCATTGCACAAATAACTGGGAGACTGTGGCAACTGTAGAGTTTAACTGTTAAAAGTTGAAACAAATCAAGAGCTAAGTGCATACATCAGTGTGACGGGACATGTTGTGTGAGCCCACTGTTGTATCCACTGAGGAAAATGTTGATGAATTACACCGATCTGACAGCTCAATTTGAGGACAAGAAAGCAAGAAAAGTGACTTCCACTTAATTAATTTAATGTATGATGAGTCCGTCTCATTTGAGTTACACAGCATGACAGGATTTCTTAGCTGCCATATTATATGACATGACAGTCAGAAAAAGAGATGAGTGAAACATATGTGTTGCTGTATGGTGTTCTTGATGCTGTTTAAAAGTTTTGCATACGTTTGCAGGTTGAATTTGATGTAGTTTGTGTTTGTGTACATAATGCTAATGGAGGGGCTTAATGTTACTTAAGCTAAGCATACTGCTGAATGGAATGCTGTTGTAGCGTCTTACAGCGTGCACATTGTTAAGAAGTTGAAAACACATCACTTTGTTGTAATGTCAATCTCCATATAAAGCACTTAAATGCAACGCAAACTTAAAGCATTTTACTTCTTTCTACCCCTTCCTCGTTGAATAATTATATTTGGTAGATTTAGGGGCAGTAGTAGTAGATCATTTTTTGTATTCATTATTTCCTTAATTAATTATTTTGTTGCAAATTAAACTGAACTCAATTTCACTTTACAGAACTAAGTTTTCCGACAGATCATTAGTTTAGCTTCTGATTTTTGCGTGGCGTTTTCCAAAGCTGGAAAGTATATATTGCAGTGCCTGAAAAGGTTCAATACCCACTGGTGCTGAGTACCAGCACTTCTGATTTTTGTCAACATCAGTACTCTTACTTCTCATTGTGAGCTGCCAGCTCCAAGTTATGTATGCATGCACCCCTAAGCACCTGTGTGACTGGCTGCATCTCTGTGTAAACACATAACTTAACACTGAGAAAATAGCACTGAGAGCCTCTCTGTTAAAATGGATGAGAAACACCAAAAGAAAAAAACAGGACCATATAGACAGTTCACTTCCTGAGACCTGAGCTATTGAAAAGTTACTAGTTTTGGTGTGTAAAGTTACTAGTTTTGGTGTGTAAAAAGTCTACAACTAATTATTTCAACAGCTGAACATTTTGTTCAAAAACAAGACATTCAGTGCAACATTTGTTTTTGTAACTCTGTGGGTTAGGGGTCACTGTTCAAGTCTTAAATCAATTACACTGCCTGTAAATGGCTGTGCAAAAGCAAAATTGCAAAAAAAAGACAATGCATCATACGTGAAAGTTTTGTGATTTGTTCATTTTGTAACTCTAGAATTCCTTCCTCTACTTCAATCAATGATTGTTCTTCTTGTCTCTGGGAACTGTCTCTCACACTCACTGGCCTGTGTGAAATGCTGTGATAATCCAAAATAGAGTCCCAGTGTCTTAAAATGAGTACTTCCTAATTAACAGATTCTTAGCTTGTTACTATTGTTAACATTGGTCAAATTTGTATGCCATGTTAAACTGCAAACATTATTTTGAATAAATCTCTCCGTTAAGTTTCGTTTCGTTTGTACCTTGTCCACTTTTGTGTCTGGATCGGCTGTAGACTGACTTGGCAGAGATGGCTGCCATCTTGTTTTTACATGGATAAGTGTACTGTGCTTTTGCTACCAGTAGATGGCACAAAAAAAAGTGTCCACGAATGAGGACAAGCGGTGTATGCTAGGCAAAATAAAGTTTAAGGTGCGGACAAGCTAAAATGTAATCTCTTCATTTGAGGATGCAGGGATACAGGGGGTTCAGTAACTTACAAGGCCTCCATTCTGCCACTGTGGCTGTAACTGTGTAGTTAGAAGCTCAGAGGCTTTCAGTACTGGTTGCGGCACCAACAGTAAGCCTCTCACTTCAGCTGCCTACTACTGTAGTCAAAATTTGGGCACTGGTTGATTGAAAAGAAAAGCATACATTTTGTTGCTTTTGTACAGTATTCGTGTTTATAATGTCATTTTTGATCACTTTTCTGTATTCTTACACACACACACACACACACACACACACACACACACACACACACACCTGTACTGACACCATACTTGAGTGTGTCTCTACAGTCCACTAGTATCTGCTCCAGAGTTTCTGGATGGTCGGGCAGGTCCAGACTGAAGCCCTCCAGTCCCTCCTTTAGCTGATGAGGGTGGTGGAAGTCTAGGACCTAAAAAAAGAGAGGAGTTGCTGCTGTTATTTGCCATTGTTTTACAATTTAAGCTCAACTGCAGATACAATAGTGCTCGGTTCAGCAGGCCACTGTGTGGGGATAGCTCCACGCTCGCAATGTCAAGTTCTGCAAGCATGGGAAAAAATCTATACACATGCCCGTAGATGTGGGTAATAAAAGCAGGTCGGCACAAATCTGATGCCAAGTGTGTCTGATTGCCTGTTTGCCAAGTTCTGTTGCCATCATTTGAGGCGGTTGTTGCTCAGGAGGCAGTTGTGTTTTCTCTGACTGCCCCCCCACACACAGGAGATACACTGTAAAATATATTGGATCTCTCAATCCAAATCTGTTCTCTCACTGGATGTAGAGTAAATAAAAAGAACTCTGTGATCTGGGACAACATAACTGATGAAATATACATACCTACATGTGTGTATCAGGCATCATGTGTCTTGCGCTTTCATCTGCTGTCTTTAGTTCCTTTTCATGTCTACCAGCAGTGTTCATTGACCCTGAATAACTGCTTCTGGAAGTGCATTGTCTTCTAATAGACTGTCTCTTATTAAGTACTATGCTTTATTTTCATAGCTTATATTCCCCTGTCAAGCAGATACACTGGACAGGCCTGGATGTCACTGAGCAGTGTTGAGATACTGTACAGGATATATTGCTGAGAGAAACAGTTTAGTACCTTGGAGCTCCTCTGAGTTGATTTGCTGATATAACTCAACAGGATGTTAAGCAGCTCCTGTAGAAATCCTCTGGTCATCTCCTCACCACCTGAAGCTGGGAGCAGGTCTGCGCGCGCACACACACACACAGTACATTCCTTTCAAATGACAGTTGTCTGAAAATGGAATGTGTTTGCATGGCCATATTTAGTTTACAGAAGCTTTACAAAGCTGGCAGGAAATAAGACATATTACTCATACCGTTGAAACAGAATTAAAGTGTCATTTTACTATGTGGGTTTCACTGAAATCACTGTCTCCTAGAAATCATGTTCATATAATTCTCATCACCTGCAGCAAATATGTTTTACCAGCAATATAATGCTGCTCACATTACATTGCTTTTCAAGATTTTTAAGGTAAGCAAGTTGCAAAATTTTAGCTGGATGCAGTTTATTGAAACTGAAAATTTGTGTAGAGAATTGCATCATATTTTCAACCTAATACTATGAGGAGACTACAGGTTGATCATCTAATTTTTTATTGAAATTTTGATTTTGTCTCTCATTACCTGTGCCAGTTGGCCTAATTTACTTTAAAGGAACAGTGTGTTAGATTTAGTGATATCTAGTGGTGAGGATTGCAACCAGATAAAACTTCTTCCAGGTGAAGATAAGATAAGATAAGATAAACTTTATCGTCCCGCAGGGAAAATTCGTCTTGGGCAGTAAAGTGCAAACAGCTGCAATATTCACATACATACATACATACAATCAACACAGACAAGTTGCCAACATAGTGCACTGAGTGTGTTACAGTTGCAGACTACTGGTGCCAGAGTAGTGCAACCATTTGCCTTGTTTGTAAGGTTACAAACAAGGGAACTACAGGTATTGCACTGGCCTATTTCAAAGTGCAAGTGAGTGCAGATAAAATAAATAAATACAGAGGTCAAATTAAAAAAAAAACCACCAGTAAAACAGTGAAAATTATATTAAATCAGTTGCGGGACCATAGTGCAAAATAAAAACAATACTAGATAAGAACACAATGACCAGACCATTTAGGCATAAATAGCCCTGTGCACGGCTCAACCAGGGGGGCATTGCAGGGCCAGCAGGTGAACAGGCAACCACATATTAGCATAATTGAGGAGAATTCAGTAATAAGCAATGGTAAACAGTGATTAACGGTGAATTGACGGTGAATTTGACGGGCAGGGGATCAGCAGCCATAAGCCTCCCCCCTGCCCACATGTTATATGTTCCATATAAAATTACAAACTCCCAGTTAGGATTCTTTCAGTGATCAGGAGGTTTTTACCAGGAGCTAACCTATTCACAGAGGCCTCTCACAAAAAAAAAAAAAAACACTAAAAAGCTCTTTCATATTACAAATGATTGATGATGATGTTTCTTTTATGCAGTTTGGCTTGTCGCAGACGTGTTGCTAGCACAGCACCTCGTCGCTGTCCAATGAAAAACACATATCTCCACTTTTGATGATTTTGATAGAGATAGATAGAGAAAGCATACTAGAGACTTCTGCTCGTTCAAGCTGACTACTTCTGGTGTAGCCCTTCACTAATTTGGATGTGGATAAAATCATTAAATCATGTGGCTCTTCTAGACTCTCCAAATATTATCAGACTGAGTGGATTAAATTCTGATAGTAAGACCTATAATTTTACAGGGGCTGTGACGCTCGGAAAAATTTATCCACTGATTTACAGTCGTCTCTGTCATAATGTAAGTCTATGGGCTCAATGGGATCATGTGACAGACCTAAAAATTATAATTCCACTGTTTGGCTACTAAGAAAATGGGCTTCAAAGCCCAAAACAAGCTTCCAGTCTATTGTTTATACATTACTTGTCTACTGTGGACCATTCATGACCATCCAGCTGTGTGACCTAAATGTCTGTAGGTACAGTAGCTTTAGCTACAGATTTATTAATAGTAGGTGTTTGAGGTACTATGTAACTATGTAGTACTTTGTTTTACCAACTACAGTATTAACATTTTCCAGCTTCTGTATATGTGACATGGCCCAAAATCATTTTAGGTATGAGCCCAAAACTAGCATTTTAAGACCCACTGAAGATGCATTAAGTTTGGTTTACAGTCATCCTCAATGGCTACGGATACATGATGGCTTCTCATTCGAAATGAAATAAATCTGAATGAAATCATTCGGAATTAAAGTTTTCCCGGGTAGTTTACATGAGAAATATTCATTCCAAATGAGGGTTTACACGGGAGATCAGTTTAATCGCCTTTATTCAGCAAGGTTTGGGGCAGGGAAGGTTTCTGATTGGATTGGGGGCGGGGCGGATGTTACGTGTTTATGTTTACTGGAAGAAAACACTGTAGTCCTCGCTCCGGATAACAAGATGCTTGACGACGCCATTCTTAGTGCATTTTTCGGGGGTGTTTTGCTTATATTTTGAAGCAGCAGTACGACAACAACCTTGTTCTGCCAATGCTTCATCTGTTTAGGAGGAGAAGGGAGGTAGAAGACCGTGCTGTGGCGAATGGAAACCGGTGAGTGCAACGAGTCCGACTGCTCTAACTCAGCCTGTTGCTATGCAGCCCGTTGCTATGCGCGCTATATACGTCATCGCACCAGAAGGGCAAGGAAACGAGCATGCGCAGAAATTAACTTAAAGAGGAATGAGTGTATACATGCACACAAAATTCTTTCATTTGGAATGACAAACGGAATAAACCACCTGTGAAGGCTGGTGTGTGTGGACCCAAGTGCAAAAAGGGAATCAAGGCAGAAGTACAAAATCCACAAACGAGCTCTTTAATCCAGGAGGTAGCAATGGTCAAAATCCAAAAAGGCAGTCAGAATCAGGCAAACAAAGCAGACAGGGAACAGGCAGAAATCCAAAGTCAAAAATACCAAAACCTGTCTTACAAAGGAGGCAGAGAACAGAACACTTGAGAGCTAGTACACAGGGTAACAAAGAGAATCTGGCAAGGAAAGGGGAAAGAGACAGGGTTCAAATACACTGGTGAACGAGACACAGGTAAAACACATCAGGGCGGAGACAGCAATCACAGTGGAGGGAAAAAACAGGAAGCAAAACTAACAGCAACATACCAGTACACAGACTGTAAAATAAAACAGGAAATGCATATAAAATACAGTTCCTGACACCACCCCCTTTAATCGGATTTAATTTTCAATAGATATGACAATTTTTCAATCGGAATGACCGTTTACATGACATGAATTAAACTGTCCATGTAAACGTACTGACTAACAGAACTGCTTAAAGACAGGAATGTCCACAACACCTTAACATGCTTAATATGATCAGTTTACAACTTGATTGGGTTTGTATACCAGTCAAGGAGCATGTGACAGATAGAAGCCTCTAGTCCTGACTGCCCCTCAGACCGTCAGGAGGACCAAATCTGGTGCAACTCTGGACAACCTTAGCTCTCACCTTTGCTGTAGATATTGCTGAAGTCAGCAGGTGTCTGCCGTCTGTGTCTGACTGCTGCTGAGTCGTCCTGCTGTTTGTCCCCCCCAGCTGATTTATTGATGATTCTGTCTGAAAGCACAAATCATATGTTTGTCAGCAAATATGTCTTAGCTAAGTCTATGGGAACAATCATACTGTATCTGATCTGAATAAAATGATGTGTATTGTTGTGTATGGTGTGTGTTGTATTATTTGCCAGTGTCAAAGACAGATTTCCATTTTATGCAAATCGAATGGACAATAAAGTCATCTGAATCTGAACTGGTTGACAGCTTGTCTGCCAGACCTCAGTTTTAGGGCATATTATGTCAAAACTTTCTGGAACCAACAGAAATGTGCCGTAGCACCAAGTATGGAAATTTGTCGAGTACAGAAAGTTGACATTAAGCGTCATACATTTGTCTTTTTTCATGAATAAAGGTTTTGTAGAAAAGTAACTTCTATATTCCTTCGAGAAAGGCATAAAAAAGGGAACAGTAAGGTGTGGAACAGTAAAATTTTTCTCCTCTAGCACAGTGTTTGGCTAGGACTGCACTCACTCAATGGTATAACTCTATCAGTAATCACCTATTCACCATCGAGGGGGACTATTTTCAGTCAATATCGTCTGTGTTTCAACCCTCCAGGGGCATTGTGGGGGGAAGAAACTTAGAAATTTGAACAGCTAAACTGACCATTTTAGAGGTGGCATATGACTGAGATACACACAAGGCACACAAACTATGACTTTTTTTTATGTCTTCTTTATGCTATTAGACTGTCTTTATGACATATTATAACATGACATGATTTGTTAGATACCACTATACTTTCACTTTTTTATGACTTTTTAATGACTTACTATCAACATTGTTTAACAGTGCTAAATGGCTGAATTGGTGGAGCATCATTCCTGTGCACTATGGCAGCACTACACCCCTGCTCTGCTCTAAACACTCCAGCCTGTTCTTTTTTTTGTTCCGGAAATGTTGCCTAAGCAGTGCTCAAACATTGACATAGTTTTCCAGCTTGAACATGACACACCTAAAAAAAACAAAAAAAAACCACCTACACACAAAGGCATACTAGTCTGGGCTAGATTTGGTGGAAAATGGGTATAAGATAACTGTCTGCAGTGGAAACACAAAACAGATTTACAAGTTAGGTTCCTCTGGGTACTGGAAATGCAGCTAATATGCAGCCACCATACAGCAAACTTTGAAGACCTTTATTTCAAAATCACAGCTTGGTTATTGTGTTATGTGAATAGTCATTATGTAATGTGACTGGTTTTGCTTAATATTTGGAGTAAAAAACACAATACTGATATCATTAAAAAGCCAAAATGTCCCTCTTTCTAACATTTTATAAAACTAGATTTTTTATTGATAGATTGGAGGGGACATTTTGAGACACCTGCCAAGCTGCAATCCACTGTGCGAGAAAGACAAACAACAAAACCAAAGCTTGACATTATTGTGTTCTCAGCAGTTCATTGCTTTTTATAATAGTGCCATGATACGTGGTTATTTTTTTTACTGAGACAGTGCTGCTATTCCAGCAGGGATCGTGCCCCAAAAACTAAGTATTTTAAACCAAAACATCATCTTTTCTGAACTATGACTGAGTGTTGTTTGTGCTTAAACCTAACCATACATTAACTACAGCAGTGTTGGAACATCTGCTATATGATAATGTGCTAATGAAACATATCTGTGGTTTGCAGGCTGTACAGTGTCAACATTTTTTGGAGAGTGGGTTGAGCTAACAGTTCTTTTCATCATCCATGAAGCTCCTAACTATTTTCTCAATTAATTTATTGGTTGTTATGTCCATAGGAAAAACATGGACTCTAGGTGATTTCTTCAAATGTCTGTTTTGTTCGATTGACAGTTTAAAACCCAAAGATGTTCAGAATATAATGAGTGTGTTTAAATGGACAAGAATACACCGTTTGTGATCAGGTTTTTGGAGTATCCTATTTATGTGTCTGAGCATGTAAACACCATATTTTCGTACTCGTCGTCCTCCGCTTATCCGGGTCCGGGTCGCGGTGGCAGCAGCCTCAGCAAAGAAGCCCAGACAGTCCTCCCCCCAGCGACTTCCATCAGCTCTTCCGAGGGAACCCCGAGGCGTTCCCAGGCTGTCCTGGGGCGGCCCCAAGGTCTCCTCCCGGTTGGACATGCTCGAAACACCTCCCAAGGGAGGCGTCCGGAAGGCATCTTTACCAGATGCCCGAACCACCTCAACTGGCTCCTCTTGATGTGGAGGAGCAGCGGCTCTACTCCGAGTCCCTCCCGGATGTCCGAGCTCCTCACCCTATCTCTAAGGCTGAGCCCAGCCACCCTGCGGAGGAAATTCATTTCGGCCGCTTGTACTCGCGATCTCATTCTTTCGGTCACTAGCCAGAGCTCGTGACCATAGGTGAGGATTGGAACGTAGATCGACCGGTAAATCGAGAGCTTCGCTTTCTGGCTAAGCTCCCTCTTCACCACAACGGACCGGTTAAGCGCCCGCCTCACTGCTGACGCTGCCCCAATCCGCCTGTCAATCTCCCGCTCCATCCTACCTACCCTCACTCTGAACCATATTCTGTTTATGAAAAACCTGAAGCACGCCGGAGTACGAAAATATGCATATTTGGAGAAGCCAGAACAAGCAAATGTTGGACATTTTTGCTTGAAAGATTACTCAAACACAAATTGTGAAAGTAGTTGTTAACTCAAAGATGTCAGGGTAGTCTACTCTGACCTTCTGATGACCTTCACCTGTCCCATTGATCATCTGAGTCTTCCAAGGTTATTTCAAATCAGATATGCTGTCTGTCTGTCTGTCTGTCTGTCTGTTCTCTCTATCACTCTGTCTTTCTATCAAGGGCACATCAAGGGCATTAGTGGTCAGGATATTTATCTCTTAAACACTTTGCATATTATTCAAATGGATAGAAGTACAATATTTTAATGATCAACCACCAATCAACCACTATGGTATGAACTGAAGTTAAAGTACATTAAAATTTAAATTTCTTTTCTTTTTTTCTTTTTTTACTTTAAATTAAATTTCTCATGGGGTCATTTACCGATGTTCCAACTGTAAAATAAAGTAATTTTCTTTTTCTCATAAAATATTATTATTATTATTATTTACAAATGTGTGTGGGGTGGGAGGAACATTTCTGCAGAACATTTCTGGATCCCATGACAGTGTTGATATTTTATAATGCTTTAGAAAGTTTAAAGTCACTGCTGAAGTGTTGGGAAATGAGCTGCTGTTCATAATGTCTGCAGTGATTTCATTACTTCACTGTTTTCACTGAGGTGTAATTTCTGTCTGATAAAATAATTGTAAGCATAAAACACATATAAACATCAAGTGACTACTTGATTGCATTTACAAGGCTGTTTCCACTGTGCATTTGAAATCTATTCCTTCTGGCACTTCCACTTTAGCTGAATTCTAACTGCTGTCATTGCTTACACTGGAACTGACAATGAACTACTTTTCAGTTTGCAGTTTAATGACAGATTAACTGCCTTCAGAGCTAATATTTGACACTTCATCTCTCCATATATTTCAACTTTTATTCTCAAACTTAATTCTAATTCTTTTTTAAATTTTTTTTTGTATTGTAATTTTACTGCTTCATTATTCCAGGTCGTTGAAGACATGCTTTCAAACAGTAGAGCTGATATGCATTATACAGTTCATCTAAAGGCTTAAATCACTGCACAGTTCTAGTTAATTCACATTTACACTTTACTGTGTATTATACAGAGTCATCACTCTTACCTGGCAGCTGTAAGAAATCCATATCAATACAAAGCAGTTCTTCAAAGATGGTTCACAGCAATTTAGTTGATTTCCACTATAATTACTCTTTTCATTTCATTAAATCCTCTTTGCTAGAAATACTCTCTCGGTAAACCTGGCAGCCTGATAGTTGCTTAGAAGCCTCCGACAGTAGCCTAATTCATCCAGCCTGAGACACAGGCAGTGCAGTGTCAGGCTTCTGCATTTAAAGAACAGCAGGTAAAGGGAGGCGTGGTCTGCAGCCAGCTGTTGTCCCTGAATAGCAGAAAGCAAAGAACACCTGCATGATGCTTTAGTTATGTAACATGGTGCCATGCCAAGCTATGAGTGTTTCTTCAGCTCGATTACATGTTATGTGGATGTCCACCCAAATAATACAAGAAAAATAACACCAAAAACAAAAACATATTTTCTCACTTGCCCTTTGTTCTATCCAGCAGTGCATGAAGTTAGTTGGACCAGGCTTTGAGGTATCCCTCCCAGAGTTTCCTGCCTCCATTCCCATACAATGGAAGAGAAAATCATTTTGCTGGCGTTTTTCACAGCAGTGAACATTTTGATATTTAAGCATTCACATTTTTAAAAGGTCAGTGATTATGTGTCTTTTCACCCTGTTATGCTGGATTTTATGTCCAGTCCTTTGAGACATACATTTTGTGATATTGGGAAATGGGGAAAACTTTGACTTGACTATTAGTAGCAGTCTTGTAACAAGTGTACTCAGTTACAGTGAGAATATAGGGATCTTTACCTAGGCCAGGTGACCTGAAGTCAGCTGATCTGGAGCCATGTGCATAGCTGGCACCGAAATCTAATAAAGGACACACATCATTAATTGTGGACATGAACATGAATTGCAGAATTTTGCACAAAAAACAAACAAACATTTAAGATGAGTAATACATATCATTCCTTGCTTGCTGTGATGGCACAGTGTGGTAGGGGCTGGAGTTGTATATTGGCATTCCTAGAAATACAGACAGAATTAACAAAATAAGGCCACCATAAACAGCTCCTAGCAAAATAGTGAGACACTGAATAAGCTATATGCACTCAACACTACCACCCATCTAATTAACATTTCCAGTCAGTGCAAGGTCTCCAATAAGGCAGGACCAGTAATCCCCCATAGAGGCACTACTGCCTCCTATTGAAACAGACTGGAGACATAATAAAAGTGGCTGAGAGAATCACATACTACATGTAGCCTGTTAGTCTACTTACCATCATTACAGAGTCCGTTGACTCCAACTCGACCAAGTAGCTTCCACAAATGCCTAAAATAAGAGAACACAAAACATGAACTATGAATGCTGTAACTTGGACAAAGCACATTTACATAGGAAACAAGCTTTACTGTCCACCCCAAGGTAGTAGTGTGAAGTGGTTTACTTACCATTATTAGCCCGGTGAAATGACTGAACATCCTCCGTGTGGCTTCCTCCAGAGGCTAAAAGAAGGGAACACAAGACATGAATAGTGGATGCTGTAACTTTTGAACACATATCACATGACTGATATGCTTGTATGTACTGACAGAGGAACTAAATGCTTTTAAATTAAACCTCACATGCAAAATTCTGTCTCTGCCATTTTAATAAGTAATGACATACCATGCATGTGAGGGGCACTGGCTGGATTCTGGCAGCACTGTATTAACAAATAAGTGGAATTATACATGAGAAATATGTACAGTAGGTGTAGCAGTTAGTGCCATAACAGGCAGTGTCATCGTATGGGGTGCCGTTTGTAAAGTGTCTCATGCTGAAAATAACATCAACTTTTTGCCACATTTAGCTTCAAACAATGTTTAAAAAAGTGTTGTGAATTTTTTAACGTCACCCTTTACCACATTTACAGCAATATTTGTTAAATATATTAAATAGTTAAATCTAAATATTAAATGTGGCACCTAAATGTTAAATCTAAATACTAAATCTAAATCTTAATGTTAAATCTAAATGCTAAATATAAATATAAATATAAATGTTAAATATAAATGCTAAATATAAAATATAAATGCTAAATATAAATATAAATGTTAAATCTAAATATTAAATATAAATATAAATATAAATGTTAAATCTAAATGCTAAATAAAAATCTAAATCTTAAATGTTAAATCTAAATGTTCTGGGTGAAACTAAATATTTAGCTAATATGCAAATTCACACTGCCGGTCACCAGAAGTACCAAAATAAAAGCTCGAGATGGTCAGACTGTGTTTATAGAATCAAATAACGAAACGGAAATGAACACTTGAACATACATTAGTGTGATAATAACTACCTAAAATAACAAGAAACATGTTTGGAGAAATTTTATTTGACGTGTACTTTGAGTTGTTAGTGTCCCTTCGGAGGGACTAACAACCTAAGCTAAGCTAACAACCGTTAGCTCTTAGCACCATTAGCAGTGTCTGTAATGACTCATTAACTCTTAAACGGTCCGTCTTAGTTACAACATGATTGAGCTAGCAAAGCAGTTTTGTGTTGCGATGTGTGGTATTTATTCAGTTTTGGGAAATCACGATGTCTAGAAAGCACCAGTGGCTGCAGCAGCAGCAAAGCTAACATCAGGACCTCATCTGTTAAAAGCCTCCCGTTGTCGGATACGACATGAAACTACTCCAGTTAGCTCAATCATGTTGTAACTAAGACATCCACTGGAAAAAAAAAAAAAATTTCACCGACCGTTTAGAGTTAATGAGTCATTACAGACTCCGCTAACGGGGCTAACAGGTAACAGAGCTCTCAAGTTTTGGTCTCAGTTCAGAGTGAGATTTTTGCTGGGTGGTGATGGGGGGGCACCGATGTGGCAGGCCTTGGGTATGATAGTTTATATATGATTCATATTTCAAAGAAGTCATCAACCATCTATATGTGTTTAAAATAGATGCTGAAATTAACAAGGATTCTTTTTTAATTTTGGGGGGCATTTTTCCTTTAATTGACAGGACAGTTAAGCGTGAAAAGGGGAGAGACACACAGGGAGTGACATGCAGCAAGGTGCCACAAGCTGGAGTCAAACCCGGACCGCTGCGGGAAAAGCTTTATGAGACGCTTGCTCTAACCACTAAGCCATCTTAATGTCAATTTTGTTGGCTAAAGTTCATATGCAGTCAAAATGTTAGGTAAAAGTTGATATTCCCTGAGATAAGCTCTCACTGTTTTCCTTTTGTGCAACAAATAATTTCATTCAGTAGGCTACAAAATCAAATGATGACATGACTAAGTGTACACATGTGATAAGGCACCCCCGTCTTGTTTGTGCACCCTGTTCTTGCTGCGGTCAGATCACCTGTATCTTACCCGGATACAGCAAAGCTATTTTCTGATTGGCGGATAGGTAGCTGTATGTTATTCTTTGATGGGCTGGTGGGTAGCTGTGTCTTATTTTTATTGGCTGGAGTATGGAAAGCACTTGTTGATCTCTCCGGTAGCCACAGCGTCTTGCAACACGTTGCACTGCAATTATAGCGATGTAACTTGGTGGACATTATCATAATAATTTTTTTATGCGTGAGAAATACCAGGTGTGGCGGGTGAGAGTGTGAAAAGGTTCAAATGCGTGTGTCACACTCTCAAAGCGTGAGACTTGAGAGCCCTGAGCTAACGGTTAGCCCCGCTAATCTACGATAACCATGTTATTAATTTCAGAACGTGATAGTATTGTTTGTTCAATCATAGTGTTTATAGACTTTACAAACACCAGATTAAATGTGAGATATGCAAATATATATGTGGCTAAACTCCGCTGGTTTTCTACCCGGAAGTATTTGTAAACAACAAGGTGATTCCCTCCAAAGGGACACTAACAACTCAAAGTACACATCAAATAAAATTTCTCCAAACACGTTTCTTGTTATTTTAGGTAGTTATTATCACGCTTATGTATGTTCAAGTGTCCATTTCCCCTGATAAGTTGGTTTTAATACGTTATTTGATTCTATAAGCACAGTCTGACCATCTCGAGCTTTTATTTTGGTACTTCTGGTAACCAGCAGTGTGAATTTGCATATTAGCTAAACATTTAGTTTCACCCAGAACATATAGATTTAACATTAAGATTTTTATTTAGCATTTAGATTTAACATTTATATTTATATTTATATTTAATATTTAGATTTAACATTTATATTTATATTTAGCATTTATATTTATATTTATATTTAGCATTTATATTTAACATTTATATTTATATTTATATTTAGCATTTAGATTTAACATTTAGATTTAGATTTAGTATTTAGATTTAACATTTAGGTGCCACATTTAATATTTAGATTTAACTATTTAATATATTTAACAAATATTGCTGTAAATGTGGTAAAGGGTGACGTTAAAAATTTCACAACACTTTTTTAAACATTGTTTGAAGCTAAATGTGGCAAAATGTTGATGTTATTTTCAGCGTGAGCCACTTTACAAATGGCACCCCATATCATCGCTGGACCTGGAAAATAAACATCAGGTGTCTTGGCAAATTTTCTCTTAACACTGCTTGTTCCTGGCTCCCCATCTGAACCCTGACCTCCTAATCTCAGGGTGAACACTCACCACAAGGCCACAGCGTCTACACACTCGGCCGGAGATCGAACTCTGACCTCCTAATCTCAGGGTGAACACTCACCACAAGGCCACAGCGTCTAGGTGTGGGCTAATAAATAAACCAAGACACCAAACACATTTGGTTGAGGAATTCTACTGTACCTTGCTCTTCTTTTCCGACGTTCATCTGCTTCCTCTTCCGATTCCAAATCAGTGGTTGGACATCCAGTATTCACATACTTTTCTTCATATTATTTGGCCTTTTCTAATGAGTCTGCAAAAGAACAACCAGAAAATACAGTATGACATTTTTTAAGAAGTATGATAACTACTTAAAAAACGGTTTTGAAAATGGCAATCATATTCAGATAAATTTCAATTCACATCAGACAATGGTGATGCAGTGACTACTTACCACAAGTAATTAAAAGCCGAACATTCTCATATGTGGGGTGTCATGTTTTCTTTGAGGGCCTTCAAATAATTTATGTTTTTTGGGGGCCATAACAAAATACCTTCCTTTGGATTGAACCAGCTGGCAAGAAATGTTGCAGTTCCGCCATTTGGAAATAGTACAACGGCCCATAGCACCACCTTACTTTCCATCCTGTGTACAATAAATGTAATCTAAAATTTAGATTGTAATTACATTTAGATTATAAATGATTAAAAAAATCATAAGATGCCATTAACGTGCCCAGCAATATGAGCAGTATGCTACTGCATATGAGCTATTGGAATAGCTATGAAGCTATTTCCCTCTGACTCTGGATACAGAACACATTTACGCTTGATACAACTAAGTTTACCAACCCTGATATCATCACACAACTCTTTAACCTTGTATGTACCTATGCATGAGGACTCACAGGGATAAGTGTAATATGATTCTTGGTGTCTGAACCTTTTGTATATCACATAGACCTCATCTTCTTCCTGGACTATATTCTGGACTACTGCATTTCTATCTCCCATCTCAATACAATTATCCCCCTGCTTTGTAGACAAGGTAAAACGACTACAGACCTTTGTGTACTGTAGAGCAACACTGAAATGTTGAGGAAGTGGACCATCAGTATGGATTTTCTGTAAGACTGGTTCATCTGTTGGTAATGGAACCTCAACATGTGGCATTTCTGTCACAACCTTTTGACTAGCTGTTGTAGAGGTTGGTGTGGCTTGTGTAAAAGATGCTTTATTTGGCCAAGATTATTCTCAAAAGGTCCAAATTGTTTGTATTCATCAGCTAAATGTATAAGCTGGTGTACATTGTACACAATCTCATCCCTGCCATACAACTGTCCAAAGTGTTCCACAAAGCAAATCATCAATCTATGTGCAAAATCAATCATTTGGCCAGAAATTCCAGGAGACAACAACAAATACATGGCCACTGAAAACAACATACAGTTGTCATAAAACTCACTGGGAAGGCAATCCTTCAGAACTACAGGACCCCAGTACAACATGAAGGATCAGAGCTTAGTAGCTTTCCAACGATCCAGCTCATTCAAACCTCTTGGCTTGCGATTGAATTCACAAGGGGTGTGGGAATGTAACCCCAGCAGTTTGCTTGATATACTGTTAATGGTTTGTGAAGGAAGCCTAGTGGCTAGTTTGCCCTTTGACTACATATTAAATAGTTTTCTCATCACCCCAAGACCACAGAGGTGCATGTTATTAATTGGGAATGAAGAAACCATCTTTAGTATCCCTGTTAAAGGACTGAGAGTTTGTTTCAAGTGATGTTCCTCATCAATCATATCACAATAACTCGATTCTGTCCTGAGCCTGACAGTTGTTTCAGGATATGTCATTTTGTTCCTCCATACACCCTCTTGATGACACTTGTCGCATCCTGAATATCCATAATGTGACTTTATATTCTTAACGTAGGCTTTGGCTGGAGCATCACACACAAATGAGGAAACCAGTACATTAAATCCCTTACCATTATGAATAATGCCATTAGCCAGAATATTTTTAAGGTCGCTAACAAATTGCTGCCATTACTCAACAATACACTTTGGTTTGCTTAAACCACAAAAGATACCGACAATAAATGGGGACTTAGTGTAATCACATTTTAGAATTGCAAGTATAGGCCAGAATTGAAGTCTTGAACTCTTAAAGAGGGGGAGACCATCTATGCTGAACTGTAAAGTAAGAGTTCTGAGGTTCACTAGTAAACTCAAACATTTCAATCGTGAAAGTATTCCTTGCACCAATCCAAAATGATAGTACTCGGCCACCTTGCATGTTAATGGTTTCAACATGAGATTGTGTTCTAAGCAGAGTTCTTCCATCTTTAGGGAGCCTAGGGTGAAATAGTTTTAAGATGGACAGCAGAGCAACCACACGGAATGAGTAGGATGTTTAGCCATTATCATAAGCTCCTTTTAAGCAGATCCTGACTAGGCCGATGCTTAACTTCATCTTTCCCAGCATCTGTATGATTGTCTTCCATTTGTACATGATCTGATTCAACTTCATTATTCCCAGCTACACTACTATTCTTATAATCACTTTCCATTTGTACATGAGAAGTTGGTGGTGTATCTAGTTGGGAAACGTGAGATTTCGAAGGGTGGTTCCCTATTCACACGGGTGTAAATTTTCCCTTTGATGATCAAGAGTTTCATATTCATATTCCTCAAGGATATCTAGAGTCAGCAGAATTGTAAGGGGCATAGACCTTACAATTCTGCTGACTCTATGTCTTTTAGCCCAATAAGAAGTCATCTTAAGTAAAGAGAGGTGGTGCAACTATAATTGCAATTATTACTTGGCCTTGTGTATTGCACTGAATCCTCTTGACTTGTATTGTAGCACAACCCTGAAAACAGAGGAAAACAAAGCAGAATAAAAAAAAAAAGCACAAACTAACATTAAAAATATATCAGCCTTCAAGTGCAATGCAAATATGACTACAGTGATGAAATTTCCCAGTATGACATGTTTTATTCTGTTCCAAATGAAGTGCCACACATTAAGCAAATCTACACTAGTTTAGAAATGATGTTGATAGATTAAATCATGTAGATTTGAAATTGTGACAGTAAATGTCTATTGGAGGTCTACCAGTACCAAACTGAATTATTGGTTCATATTATTGGATATTTTTTTTCATACCAGTCGATAGATATATATCACGATATAAATCAAATCACTATTATTGTCAATAAACAATAAAATAGAACTATAAAAGGTGTTTATAGGCTATTCTCAGTGCAAATTCAAGCAGTTTTCAAGGGCAACATAAACAAATATACATTGACTCATTGACTCAACTGTTATCAGTTATGCTCTAAAGTAAAAAAAAAAAAAAAAAAAAAAAGAAGAAGAGAAAAAGGCACAAGAAATCCCAATTAGTGCAGTACTGTCTCTCAGTGCTGTCAATGTTTTGGGTCAGACATAAGCCTACAGGTTGCGAGAGAGGAAGACAAGTATAAGCCAAGGCTGTCCCGTTTCATAAGGTAGCTGTGGGGTGAGACGCAGTCAGCAAGGTGTATGTTTTTAGCCATAGCCACAGTGAGCGAGACGGTGAAGTTGTACATTATGTTCGCTGCAGTATGGAAATAAACGGCCCCTTCTCCACTGCAGAGTTGGTCCGGACTTGTCCGGAAAGCTTGTTACCAGCTACGAGCCCTCTTGTGCTCAGTGCATCAACCTAACTGGCAAGGCTCTATTGCAGCCACATGATTGGTTCGGCGCGGCACAACTCTCGTTATCATTGGCTATTCTGTCTGTCTGTCAAACATGGCCAAATGAAATACATTGACCATGTCTCAAATTTCTACCAACGAAAATTTATTTTGCGATATACTGTATATCTTTATCACTTTATTGCCCAGCCCTAGGCTGAGTGTAGCGTTACGTTGGGAAGTCATGCAATGACAACTAATAGCAAAATTCTCTGCTGGCTAACAAGCTACAACCTCCTAAATTGGGGCACAGCATATCAGCCCACCATACATTGAAACGATGTCAATTTAATGTTGACATTTCAACACTGAAAAACCAGCATCTATACAATGCTGATTCAACAACATTTTTTCAAACATTGAAATGGTATCTGTAATTAGGAGCTGGGCAGCCTAAGCTGCCAGGACCCTATTGTTCTGCTGCATCTTCTTCTTCTTCTTCTTCTTTTGCTTCTTCTTCTTCTTCCAAGGAAATCCTACTTCCCATGCACAAAAAATGACCAAACTTTGCACAAAGGTCCAGTCCCATGCCAGATTGCCTCAGCTGCAAAAACAGGCCAATAGTCCTGATGGTGGTGCTACAGCAAGCCTCTAAAGTTCAAAATTTTGAAAATTCACAACAAATCAACCATATGTGCTACAGATTTGCAACTTTAACCAAAATGTAGCCCCAATAGTGAAGAAACTTTTGTACACTGAAACCTGTTGGAAATTATGAAGTCCATCACTCTGTTTTCAAAAACTGTAAAACTTATTAAACCTATCTTCTCCCACAATTTTTGCTCAATTGACACCAAACTTGCTACAGAGCATCTTCAGACTGTCCTACACAAACGATCCACACAGATTTTTGATTTATCAAAAACTGAGCCTACAGTGCATCAAAATGTTTGACTGTAAACAGTGTTGTAAACATATACTTGCAAATTCTTGCTAAACACATTTTCAATGTTCATTAAAAAAATGACAAAATTTTGGAGTCATGGTAGATGATATTTCGAAAATATCAGAATTTTATCTCAAAAACTGAATTTTTTACAGCATTTTGAATTTCGCTCTCATGCCAACAATTGGAGTCAATGCAAAAATGGCATTTTTAAACATCAGTTTTTCACTTATGGAGCCAATAAATCATCGTTAAAAACAAATTACCAACATCTCCATGCTGTCTAGATGCAATTTGTGTATTTTCGGATTTTTGTCTTAATAACTGAATTTTTGACAGCCGTTTGAAATCTGCCTTTACACACTAACAACTGCTGTCTTGCACACAGGTGACTGGCTTAGTCAATTTGTGAAGCTACATGCGACATTTCTGTTTGCCAGTTAGCTCAGTGAGATAGAGGATGGTTCTTGGTGTTGAAGATTATGAGTTCAAGCCTCAGCTTGTGCAACATTTCCATATGAGAAATCTACCCAGACCTTTCATAAAGGTCCAGTCCCATGCCAGATGTCCTCAACTGGAAACACAAGACAATAGTCCTGATGGTGGCATCATAACTGATGGTGGCTACTGTCTGGCACCCTGGTGCTTGGCTTAGTCAATTTGTGAAGCCACACATGAACTGTCACTTGCCAATTAGCTCAGTGAGATAGAAATTTGAAATGTGAAATGTGAAAGTCCTATGTTCAGGCATCATGCTATGTGGATTAGAGACTACTAAGGATATAATTATGATCCAGGCAGTTTTGCGGAGAGACAAATTCTTCATCAACACTTTTCCCTGTTATCCCCTGTCTCTTTTCCCTGTTTTTTCTGCTTAGCCTAATTTTATTTTATTTGTGCAGTTTTGCACAAATAAAAGGTAATGTTGATTTCCTTTTAAAATGAAGCTGTAGTGGTGCATTTACAATTTTACAAATAGGCCTATCTCTGCTATGAATCATTTCATTATTGGTTAGCATTCCAGTAATTTTCTATATTAAATGTTTGTCTATAAAATTATGTAAAACTCATATTACCTTTCCCCAATTCCAATCTGGCATCCACAAACATCTCACTTTGTCTGACTAAAGGTCCAAAACCATGATAGAGCAAGATTTGAGGAGGATATCCTCAAATCTGCGAAGGTAACTACAACACTGATGCCTGAAACAATCAATCCATCATGAAATAGTTGTGGATTAATTACATGTTTGACTTATTGTTTTATTGACTAATCATTGCAGCTGTAGCATTCCTATAATAAGCTAGAAAAAGTTTTAAACATATATACCGCAGAGTTGTCTCTTGCTAATTAGCTCAGTGAGAAAGAGCATAGTCTCTTATGTCTCTATAATTAAACATTGAGTCAACATAGATTTTTCAACCTCAACCAAAAATAACCAATTTGACCAAAATTCAATGTTGAATTACTGTCTTTTGCTATCTGGGACTGCTGCTCCTTTGTGTCAAAGGGGCCAGTTAAGTGGTTCGGGCATCTGATCAGGATGCCTCCTGGGTGCCTCATATTTGAGGTTTTCCAGGCATGTCCAACTGGTAGGAGGCCCCAGGACAGAGCCAGAACATTCTGGTGGGGTTACATAGGCTTTAGAAATACACCTGATGAGTCACACGTGGGTGTTGATGAGTATCAGCTTTCATGTCTGGAGTGCATTTTTGTGATCTGAGCAATAACAAAGAAGGAGCCTATGGGGAGATGAAGTGACAACCAGCCGCCTTCTAGTTGCAGATAAAACAACAACAACAATAATAATTACAATAATAATAGTAATAATAACTTTGATATTTCATATTTATTTCGAACATGTAAAAAGAAAAGACATGAGCATACCAACAAACAGACAGACAGAAAGAAAGTGGTATTTACAAATAATGAAAAGCTTCATGAAAAGCAATTGTTAGTTTATATTTACTTTGATTTACACATTCAAAAAGGAGTGGAAGTGTAAACTTACTAAATCCCACCCTTTCTCCATAACTGAGTCATGAGTGAAATGAAACAGACAACTTCCTCACATAGATAAACCTATACCTATAAGATTTTACACTAAATATACCATTCTTATTACCTTTTAACTTTGTTGCACAAAAACAACCCATACAACAGTAATTACCAAATATATATCTTATGAAAATCTATCTAAGTATATACTGTGAGATTTAGGGGGAAAGTTTGTTGTTGCCCAGGAAATAGTTTGTACTAAGCAGAGGCCTGACATAGTGTTGTGGTCATTGAGTCAACGGATAGTTTATTTCATTGAGCTGACAGTTCCTTGGGAAGACTCAGTGGAAGAAGCCTATGAAAGGAAAAAGCTTAGATATGCAGATTTAGGAGCAGAAGCTGAGCAGCGAGGATGGAAGACTAGGATTTGCCCAGTGGAAGTGGGGTGTAGGGGATTCATAGCAAGATCAGCTGTCTCGCTCCTGGGGGAACTCGGAGTGCGGGGACAGAGTTTGAGGAAGACAGTGAAGGAAATGTCAGATGAAGGCAAGGCAAGGCAAGTTTATTTGTATAGCACAGTTCAACACAAGGTAATTCAAAGTGCTTTACAGAGACATTAAAAGCAACAAGACACAATTTAAAACAATAAAAACAGTTGATTAAAAAGGGAAATAGAAATTAAGAATGATAGTGATAATAATAAAATACAGTAACATAAAATAAAAACAGGCTCAATACATTTAACAGTCAGGATAAGAAAAGAAGTAGAATAATAAAAGGCATAAATCAGCAGTGTGTAGTTAAAAAGTACGGGCAGTAGAATACAGCAGGTAACTATTTAATCTAAGAGTATGCTTCAGTAAACAACAGTGTTTTTAGCCCTGATTTAAAGGAGCTGACAGTTTGAGCAGACCTCAGATCTACGGGAAGTTTGTTCCACAGGTGAGGAGCATAATAACTGAATGCTGCCTCACCTTGCTTGGTTCTTGTTCTTGGAACACACAACAAACCTGTTCCAGATGACCTAAGGGGTCTGGATGCTTCGTAGGGAACCAGTAGATCAAGCATGTATTTTGGTCCGAGACCATTCAGAGCTTTGTAGACCAGCAGTAAGATTTTAAAATCTATTCTTTGACTCACAGGGAGCCAGTGCAGCGATTTAATGACCGGTGTAATATGGTCCAGTTTCCTGGTGTTTGTAAGGACTCTGGCGGCAGCGTTCTGAATCAGCTGCAGCTGTCTGATTGATTTTTTGTTAAGGCCTGTAAATAAGCCATTGCAATAATCCAACCTACTAAAAATGAATGCATGAATAAGTTTTTCCATGTCTTGTTTAGACAGAAGCCCCTTAATTCTAGCTATATTTATCAGGTGGTAATAGGCAGATTTAGTAATAAACTTTAAATGGCTGTTGAAGTTCAGGTCTGAGTCAATAATAACACCAAGATTTCTGGCTTGATTTGTAGCTGTCAATGACATAGAGCCAAGGTGGGCGCTGATCTTTGCCCTTTCATTTTTAGGGCCAAAAATTAATACCTGTCTTTTCTGGATTTAGCTGGAGAAAATTCTGGAACATCCAGTCATTGATTTGATCAATACAGTTACTCAGTGAGAGTAAGAGACTATAGTCGTGTGATGACACTGAGATATAGAGTTGTGTGCCGTCGGCATACGTATGATAGGAGATGTTGTGATGTTCCATAATCTGGGCTAGGGGTAGCATATAGATGTTGAATAGAAGTGGTCCGAGAATGGACCCTTGAGGAACCCCACATGTGATCGTAGTTCGCTCAGATTCATGGTTACCAACTGACACAAAAAAAGTCTTTGTTTAAAACTGAAATGCTTGTTGACAGTTTGGTTTGTATGTGTTTGATGTATGACTTTCAGCTGATTTTCTCATTGTCACTCCAAGAAATTTGATTTCATGCACCTTTCTTGCACCACCTTTCAATGTTTACCCCATCTACCTGAATCTGTATTTGTGTGTTTCACCCACAGTTATCAAATAACATTATTTAGTTTTGTTCAAGTTTCATGATCATTTGTTTCTATAAAACCAAATTTTTACCTTACACATTTCTCTACTAATATCCCCAAACATTTGAGGCAAATTCTCTCTAGAGCAGAAAATATTTGTATCATCAGCAAACAATACCTGTTTTAAAACATTGGATACTTCACATACTGTATGTCTTCAACTTAGAGGATAAACAATTTAGGGCCCAACACTGACCCCTGGGGGACACTACAAGTAATGTCTAAACGTGATAGAACTCACCCAACTTCACAAATTGTTGTCTTCTACTTAAATATCATTTAAACTCAATTTAACCACCACCACCCCCTTCCCCCAATGCCATGTTGTTCCAGTTTAATGATTAATATGTCATGGTTGATTGTATCAAAAGATTTATTATGGTCGATAAATACGCCAGCTGCATATTTTTTGGTGATCTATAGAGTTTGAAAATTCTTAAGTTGATTCTATTAATGCGAGTGTTGTTGATCTGAATCCATCTTGACTGTCAGTGAGCTTGTGCTTTTCTATGAATTTGTCTGTCATTTAAGACTTTTTCTAGAATTCTGGAGAATTGTGGAAGTAAAGAGATGGGTCTGTTAGAGTCGTGTTAGTTCCCAGTTTAGTACAGCAGTATGACCATTTTCGTTTTTTTTCCAGTCTGGAATGATACGTTGTAGATGCATGTTAATGGTTTTGAAATCCTGTCAATAATCTTTTTCATTAATGTCATATCAGTTTCATTATAGTCAGAAGATCTTATACATTTTTTTTAACAATATCCAGTATTTCTCTCTCATCCACTTCTGTAAAAAAACATAGAGCTGGGATTTCTATCTATCAGCTTATCTTTCCCCTCTTCAGATGTCCCTGGATCCAGGATTTTCCCTGTAAGCTCAGGCCCAAAACTTACAAAAAATTATTAAAACTGTTAACCACATCATTCATATTATAAACTTCCTTATTATTGTCAATGAAATACTGGGGATAACTCATTTCTCTATATCCATTTTTTATAATACTGCTAAGTATGGCCAATATTCTTCTAATATTGTTTTTATCATCATTTAATATTTCTAATAGTATTAATTCTTGCTTGTTCTCATAACATTAGTTGGGCTTATTTTTATATTATTTATATTTCATTTGCCTCTTTAGTTTTGTATAATAAAATCTCTTGAGTGAGTGAACGTTTTGCTGTCATTGTGTTGCACATTGTGAAGTGATGGGGCAAGTAAAGAGGGGTTTGTGATTACGAATCAAAAGGGATTTAGGAGAGGCAGGAGCAGAATGGACCCATTCTATGTTTAGAAGATGAGGTGAGAGAAGCCCCGGCCAGCAAAGAAACTGTGGCTGCAGTGTGTTTTGATGTGGAAAAAGCATACAATGGTAATGGGTGGGGCAGGTAAGAGGTGCTGGAAAGTCTTGCATGTGAGGAGGAAGAACAATCTGGGAAAGAGTGTGTGTGCTGGAGAGGTTTAAATACCATGCTGATTGGCTGATGAGCTGCAGCTGTGGAGGCAGGTGTTGAAGCCAGTTGTCCATGTTAAACAGAGTGGGAATCACCATCACATGTCCATATCTAACATGCCTTATAACTCGTACTCTTAATCTGTAGTTTGCAATTGCAACTGTATTTATGTAGTCATGGTACTTATTCATTGTATCATTATTCATTGTATTTGTATCATTGCTTTTTTACTGTATGTAGGCTATATTCTTTTATTGTATTCTAAAGCCTGACCAGGGTCAAAGACTGCAAATTAGCTGAAGCTAGACGTCTTATATGCATCACATTTTCCCATTCTATGTGGCAATATTGTTGTATTGTCCCTGTTAAATGTTAAACTTTAATATAAATATACAGGGTATCAAATATACATTAACGCTGCAGTGACTGATGCTGTGGAACTGTTACCAAATCTCTCTGCAGATGACCTGTGACCCCAACTGCCTAATCACCAACGTTGATGCTAGGTGGCCCGGGTCTGTACATGACTCGTGTGTTCAATGAGAGCACACTCTGCCGCAGACTGCAGCAAGGTATGGCAACTGTACATTGCATGCTATTAGGTGTTACAATATGTGCTTCAATCAGAATCGACTTTATTGCCAATTACCTTTACACATACAAGGAATCTGACTTGGTCATTTTGGTGCTTATGTACAAGTTGAAAAAGAGGAACAAAAAGTACTGCAGAAGTAATTTCATAAATAATAGGATAGGATACAAACTGCAAATTTTAATACTGATCCTGCCAATTTTCCTGTCATCTACAGGAGACTGTTTGGAGATAGGAGGTATGCTCTCCAGCCATTTTTAATGACCCCCTACCCTGAGCCTGACCCGGGACCACAGGCCCTGTAGAACAGGTCCCACAATATGACAAGGGACAGGACTTAGCAGACTTTGAGTCCTGAAGGCCTGCTTTGCCCGTCTGCGCCGGCTGAGAGTGGCCCCAGACAGGGCATCCAAGATAACTGCTGCCTGTTGTGTGCTGCACAACATTGCAACAATTAGGAGGGAGTGACAGCCGCAGTTTGACCTTCAGCCCCCTGATGTGATGGACCCCATCCACCTAGACTTTCCTACAGGCTGGGCAGTCAGGGAGGCCATTACTCCGCAGTTTATGTAGAGCCCCTCATAGATAGAGGCCAGGGTTTTTTTTCTCCCCTTAGAGATAGAGGCCGTTTTTGTTTCCTTTCAAAGATAGAGGCTGGTTTTCTTTCCCCCCTTACAGATAGAGGCTGTTTTTTTACTCCCTCAGACACAGAGGCTGTTTTTTGGCTTACACTTTTTATTTGTCACTCATTTAGTCATTCATCCATCCCTGTCATCCCTGACAATATAGTTGTGATGTCTAGTTTGTTAACTAACATACAGCCAACAGTGACCCCATGCACTGTGCATTTCAGAGCTGAACACAAAAGAAGTTTCACTTATAATGTGACCTTTATTTAGCCAGTTAACATTTATTTGAGGACCAACTACCACTTACAGTGCAATAAATATCATTACTCACTTACCTTCCCTCTTTAACTTCTTGATTTTCAATTTCATGTACTCAGTCTTAAGCTCTGTTTTTTTTTATTTTCAAGGCCTTGTACTTTATGTCCTGCTCCAGACTCCTCATTCGTGGTGGAACCAGGGACAGAGGCCACCCCCCCTTCCACCCCGTCCATTATTGGGTGACCCTCATTCTTTGCAAGGCCCAGCTCCTCAGCAGGGGTGTATTCCTGTGAGGGACCACCCAGCCCTGTCTGCTTGCGCTGATTTTTCTTCCTGTTGACTGTAGCAGTGTATATCAGAAGGGGAAATGTGGTGACACTGAAGCTGCTCCCATGTGGGATTAGAGAGGTGACAGTCCAATGGGTAATATACAGTCAGAGGTAATATACTAGGAAGGGACAAAGGATGTAATGCTAATGTGAAACAGCACATCATTTTAGAATGTATATGAACTTCAGCCTGCAGAGCTCACATTCTGTAGGAGACTGAAACAGAAATGCAGCCCAGTCATTACAGGAAGTTTAACTATTTAACTAGTAAAATAAATTCAGGCATTTCACAATATTTTGGAGGCACTTAATAGCACCATCAATTAGTGCCGAAGGTCTGGGGGAAAGTGTCCCTGTTAGAGATACTGTGCCTAATTGACAGCTTTGCTGCTGGAAATGTTAAAAATAATTTCTACATTTTTTAAATAAAGGGTGAATATATTTTGCTCAGCTGTTGATTTCTAACACTCGATGGCAGGATAATTTTATTCAGACTATTAACTTGGTAGATTAATATGCAGGGTATGACATTAAAAAGGCCAACTTACCAGACGCAATGATGTTTTTGTGCTTGTTCTTTATTTGCTCCCATGTCCGTTTGACCCCTGAGGGGTTGGATCTGGGGGAATTAGATGATAATTGCAGTACACGCAATTCATCTCTACAGAACATTGATTTCATGGGATTCACGGATTTGATAGTGTCAGATGAGTAACTTACACATTTATACAGTCGGCAATGCGTTGCCATGCATGCTGCCTCCTCTTCGTAGCCCTCACGTTTTTCCTTTTTCTTTTATATTTTTTTTTTCCTCTTCATATTTTGTTATGATTAATCTTTGCTCCTCACAGGAGAAGTACGGCGCTCTGTCTGCAGCGGGGGGTGTTTAGCACTCATGATTGCCATTGGTCGGCTGCCTTGGATCCTACCCCTATATACGTGCGCGTTCACGGCTCTTGATAAGACAAACCTAGGTCAAGTTACCGAGTTGATAACCCGCATCGTGATACCGATTATCCTGATTGCCATTGTTTGGGTTAGTCAACCCTGGGTAGGTTGGAGTAACCCAGGAATGGTTGATCTCGCTTCATGATACAGGCACCAGGTGAGAGTGGCTGGCAGGAGTGGAAAAACACTGGGAGAGCAGGGGAGCAGAATTCAGGCTGTGACAACAACATGTTATGGAGAGACGCATTGTTCAATAAGTGACATCAAATGTGAAATGAGGGAAACATTCTCAACTGGATTAGGGATTTTCCAAGTGGAAGGTCAATTCAGGTCAAAGTAGGATCAGAGCTCTCAGAAAATCATGCTGTGGAAACTGGCACGCCCCAGAGGAGTGTTCTAAGTACTACAATATTCTCAGTGATGATAAATGATTTGAAAGTTTACTCTCGGGCATTAGGAGGTCTCTGCATGCAGATGATTGGGCTTTGTGGAAGAGGAGAAGAACGTAAGTTATGACTATAACTATGGATCTATGAGACTGAACGATGACCATCACCACGGTCTTTTCACCTTGAATGATGCCATCCTTCTACCTGTCTTTGAGATCTTATATCAACAAAGTCATGTAACTGACCTTAGGAGACTTGGCTCATCATCTATAAATACATCCAGGTGAACATGCTCCTTCCTCCTGCCTGGAACGCCTCAGCCTGTTCCGAGCGACAAGGAGATGGTGACAGTCATTGTTCGGTCTCATACATCCATAGTTATAGTCATAACTTCCGATCTATTTCGACCTCACTCAAACCGTCACCATGGTCTTTTCACCTTGGATGACTAGTACCATCAGTGTCCTGAGGAACGATGGGCTCCACTTCAGCCCTTCCACCTCAGTTGAGAGGACAGCCGAGCCCAGTGGTGTCACGCTGCCACGTTGACCCTGTAAAAACGGGAAAAAGTACATGGAGTACTTCATGATGCTGCAGCACAGATCTCTGCCAGTGGAACCCCTCTTAATGCAGCCCAGGAAGTAGCCACACTTCTAGTAGAATGTACCACCAGATTATCAGGAACAAGAAGGTTTTGTCCACAATATGCCCAAGAAATGGCGTCAACCACCCAGTGTGACAGACGGTGTTTGGACACTGGAAGCCCCAATTTTTTCCCACCATAACACAAAAATAGTTGTGAGTGTGAGCGTCTCAAGGACTGAATGCGTGACAAGTAAGCCCTTAGCACCCAAAGTGGACACAGTGTCTGCAGGTCCATGTCCCCCAAATCTGGGGCTGACTCTGGTTGAAATTAACTAATCTCAACTACTTGGTTCAGTGTATGCGAGTTCACTACTTTAGGGGGGAACAAGGGATTTGGCCACAGTGACACCCCAGTATTATCAGCCTTCCACCTCAAACACTCCTCACTCACAGACAAAGCATGCAGTTCACCCACTCGCTTGGCTAAGCATATAGCCAAGAGGAACACAGTCTTCAAAGAAAGGGACTTCAGGTCTGCCTGCTCAACAGGCTCGTAAAGGGGTCAAGTCAGCGACTTCAGCACCAAGGGGATATCCCATGAAGGAGCTCTCAGCACCCTGCCTGGTCGCAGCCGGTATGCTCCTTTAATAAACTGAGACACTAATGGATGCCTCCCCACTGACATGCCATCTACTGCCGCATAGAAAAAAGAAATGGCAACTGCATAGACCTTAATAGTGCTCGATGCCCTCCCAGAATCCAACAATGATTGAAGGAAACACAAAACCAAGTGAATAGAACATGTAACAGGGTCTATCTGCCTGCTTTGACACCATTCTGAGAACACTCTTCATTTTTGTCTGTAGCTAGCATGTGTGGAAGGAGCTCTAGCATTGTTTATGGTCTCCCTGATGGCCTCGTCCAACTCCTGAGGGAGAGGCGGCGAATGCCCACAGCTGAAGAGTTGCAGGTTTGGGGTGCCAAATCTGACCGCCTGCCTGGGACAGGAGATCTGCCCTGAGTGGCAGGGGCCATGGTTGGCTGTGAATCAGCCGGAAGAGTGCTGGGAACCAATACCTCCCCGGCCACGGAGGCGCTATTAACAGCACGTTGTAATGACCTGTGGCAACTCTGTGGAGTACATTGGGAATCAGAGGCTGTGGTGGAAAAGCGTACAACAAGCCCTCTGGCCATTCTTGAGACAGAGCATCCGTGGGAGCCCCCAGACCTGTCAGGGAAAACTACTTATCGGAGTGGGTTGTCTCTGCTGAGGCAAACAGATTGGTCCGAGCTTTACCGAACCAGGACCACAGTAGCGCTACCACCTCCAGATGTAGCCTCCACTCGCCTGGAAGGGGGCCTGTCCTGGACAGGAGATCTGCTGCCCGATTCTCCACCCCTGGAACATACACTGCTCGGAGGGATGCCAGACGGGGAAAGGCCCAGAGCTTTTTGGCCACCTGGAGACAGTGAAGGGACCTGGTGCCCCCCTGGTGATTTATATGGTACAATGTGGAGGAGTTGTCTGTTCTTATTAGGACATGTCTTCCCTGAATGAAGGGGAGAAATTCCACCAAGGCCAGATAGTGGCTACCGCCACTACTCCAAGTAGTGGAGGACTCCATAGTGAGAAACATTCGTTTTGTTAATGCTGCCACTCGTTGTTTCCCTGGAGCCACAGTCCCGGTCCTCCTGGAAAAGCTCCCAGGGCTGCTGCGCTCACTACCGTCCTCCATAAAACAAGTGGTAATACATGTTGGGACGAACAATTTAGCTCGCCAACAGTCTGAACTTACCAAAAAGGATTTCAGTGCCCTTTTTAACTTTTTAAGCAGCTGTGGAAAGTCCATTTTTATCTCCGGCCCGATCCCCACACTTGGGCGTGGAGCGTGACGCTTCTCCCGGACCCTTTCTCTCCACTGACGCACCAGTTGTTCTCACGAGGCCTGCCCATCAAATTTTAACTTTTTAAAAAAGGAGGCGGAACTGCATCTATAACCAAAAGTGCACTGTACTCAAATGAAGTCTCTTTTAACAGCTACATATCATTTGAGCATCATGCCTTTGTTTTTAGCCGTCCTCCTATCCTTTGCATCACAGTTTACAGACCACCCCACCATTCTACCTCTTTTATCAGTGAATTCTCAGTTATTATCAATCATGCACACCACTTACAATAGAATTTTAATAACTGGTGATTTTAATTTACATGTTGATAACATCTCTGACACAATGTCCAGAGAATTTTAAAACCTTTTAACCTGCATGGATTTTAAGCAGCACGTCACACAGCCAACTCACAACAGAGGACACACCCTGGACCTGGTCATAAACTATGGCCTGTCCACTGGTCTGTCCTTTGTTGTTGACCTGGCTGTGTCTGACCATTACTGTGTGTATTTTAACATCACCAGTTTTAGCCATCAGGAGGCCCCGGTGAGAACAGTGAGGAAACGCTACCTAACTTCTGAAGTGGCTGCAAATTTTATCCAGATTTTACGGAGCACTCCTGCTGAAATTTTACCTGCATCCTGTGATTTTATTGTTTACAATTTTAACATTAAATTAAAGTCAACACTTGACTTTTTTAACAAAAAAAACAAAAACAAAACCTACACCCCCGTGGAGAAATGATGCTATCAAAAGACTGAAAAGAAAATGCAGGAGTGCAGAGAGGAGGTGGAGAAAAACAAAACTGACTATTCATTACGAAATATTACGTGAACTCAAAACCTACAATGATACAGTCAAACAGGCAAGAATTTCCCACTTTTCAAAACTCATTACAGATAATAAAAACAACCCCAAATTCCTGTTCTCCACTTTCGATCTTTTAACTAGCACTAATTTTAATAAACCATCCAAGACGTCAACAGACGCCCTCTGCAAGGACTTTGCAGACCACTTCAGAAGTAAAATCGATGACATCAGATCCAGTCTTTTTTTACCAACAGAATGTAATTATTAACACACCTGGATCATTGCTTTTACCTGAGGAAACACTGGAGAGTTTTGCCCTGGTTGATGCAAGGACACTTGGTCGAGTTTTCTCCCAGGTAAACTCAACAACCTGTCTTTTAGATCCGATTCCCACGTCACTTTTAAAAACATTTTATGGGTTCTTTGAGGAAGAGATTTTAAATATAGTAAATTACTCTCTTCAGAAGAAGAGTTATTTAGATCCCAACATTTTTAATAATTACCGACCTGTATCCAACTTACCGTTTTTAAGTAAGATTTTAGAAAAACTGTTTTTTAACCAAGTAAATTATTTTTTAAAAGGAAACAATATTTTAGAGAAATATCAATCTGGTTTTAGGATGAACCACAGTACGGAGACAGCCCTTTTAAAGATTTTAAATGATATCAGGTTTAATGCAGATTCACAAAACTCACAGTCTTGGTACTACTGGATCTGATACAGTAGATCACCACATTTTATTAAACAGACTCAGAAACCTGGTGGGCCTCTCTGGTACTGTTTTTAACTGGTTCAGCTCTTATCTCACAGATTGTTGTTTCTTTGTAAGTATGGATACATGTTCCTCTAGAACACATGAAATCAGGTGTGGGGTGCCCCAAGGGTCGATTTTAGGTCCACTTCTTTTTAATCTATACATGCTTACCCTTGGGGATGTCATCAGGAGGCACGGCATCAACTTCCACAGTTACGCAGATGACACACAACTGTACATCGCCATGTCTCCTGATGACACAGGGCCAATTGATACCCTTTTTAACTGTATTTTAGATATCAAGTAATGGATGGCAGTGAATTTCCTCAACCAGGACAAAACAGAGGTTTTAATCATTGGTCCTGAAGGCAAGAGAGAGAAACTTTTACCAAAACTACAAGATTTTAAACCTTCACAATGTGTGAAGAACCTGGCCGTCATTTTTGACTCTGAGCTTAGTTTTATTCCACACATCAAAAATGTAACAAAGATAGGTTTTTATCATCTTAAGAATATAGCCAGAGTCCACCCGTTTCTCTCTCAGGCTAACACGGAGGTGCTGATGCATGCTTTTATCTCTTGTTGTTTAGATTACTGTAATGCCCTGCTCTCTGGTCTTCCCAAAAAGACCATCTCTAACCTGCAGTTACTTCAAAACTCAGCCACACGAGTGCTGACGAGGACCAGAGGGAGGGAGCACATTACACTAGTTTTAAAATCGCTGCAGTGGCTCCCCGTGTGTTTCAGGATCGATTTTAAGGTTCTTTTATTAGCTTTTTAGCTTTTTACTCTTTTAGCTCCAGTGTTTCCTCATGGGGGGCCTCCACACTGAGAGGTGTGTCTAGTCTGCCCACGGGAGCGTCGTCTTGAAGATCCCTCAGGTCCGGAGGACTGGGAGGCTCTGCACCATGTGTGGAGTCCACCACTGTCTGTCTGGGTCGGGGTGGTCTCTGTGGCGGCGCTCCCTGTGGCCGTCGGCTGTGACACCTCTCTCGGTGTGGATGAGCTCCCCATAGGTGGTTCTTTCCTCACCTGGTTCCTCACTGCCCAGCCATGTTGATTGATTGATTGATTGATTGATGGACTGCGCTCAACTCCAACACATTGATGTGTTCGCCTATCCAAGGGCCCATCCTTCCTTTCCAGACTAATCCCCAACCTGTCAGCGAGGCATCTGTGGATACTACTGTCCTCCGTGATAGAATGTTCCCCAGAAAGACTCCGTGAGTTAATAGGGTCCTGTTTTTACAAAAGTGCAATGCCTGAACACACGACTGTGTCACCTGGAGCTTCACACGCCTGTCTCGTTTTCGATCGAGATTTAAGGCATTCAGCCACCTCTGCAATGGACAAGCCCTGAGGAGACCCAGAGGGACCACCGCCACTGCTGCTGAAATCGTACTTAACAACCTCTGAAACTGGGTCATTTCCAGCCGTTTGCCCGACTGAAACTGTCCAACTAGAGTGACCAACTTCCAAACCCTCTGTGGGGTCAGGGAAGCGGTCATAGTGAGGGAGTTCAGACATAGACCTACAAACACTGTGTGCTGTCTTGGCTCGAAATTGCTCGTTTTCATATTTACCTTTAACCCCAAGGCTTTTATGTGAGAGATGACTCTCCTTGTATCCTGCACAACCTGAACCCGAGTTGGCGCACGGATCAGCCAGTCGCCTAGATAAGGCAAGATCTTCAGGCCACATGTTTGCAGGGGGGATAGCGCTGCAGCCACCACCCTGGTGAACACTCTCGGAGAGAGAGAGAGAGGCCAAACGGAAGGACCTTGAACTGATAAGCCTGTCCCTGGAAGGCAAATCGCAGAAATGGTCTGTGGTCTGGGGAGATAGGTACATGAAAATATGCGTCCTTTAAATTGAGGGAAGTGAACCACTCCCCTTCCTCTATTGACTCCACTATTTGTTTGGTGGTCAACATCTTGAAAGGGAGCACCTTCACAAAGGAGTTCAGTCTCCTCGAGTCTAAGATGGGGCACAAGCCGCCATCATTTATTGGTATGAGGAAGTACGTGGAATAAAACCCAGTGAACCGTTCGCTGGCATGCAGGAGGGTTAACACTTCCTCTGCTAAAACTTGTGCCTGGACTAGGTCCTTTACCACCGTCATAAAGACCCTGGAAAAGGGAGGGGGACGCCGCCGATACTGGATCCTGTAACCATTTGCCACTGTAACCAGAACCCAAGGATCTGACACGTACTTTTCCCAGCTGTCCAGGCGTAGCTGGGAAACTGCTTCAGCGGCCAGCCTCCCAATCCTAGGTGGTGTTCCTCCAAGTGTCCTGAACCCCTGGGGGGGGAACCTTCCTCTGGGGTGCACCCCTGGGGTAAGAACGTGGCTGAAACCCTTGCTGATGTTGTGGAGGTTGTTTCGTACCATCACCTGGCACTGCAAAATCTGCACCCTGCCTCCTGCCATAGCCTCGAGACCACGAGGTCTCATGTGGAGGCTGAAAGCCCCTGGACCTATATCTGGCGCCTGCTGTTCTGCTGAATGTGTGATGAACACATTCCCTTGTATGGCGGGATTTTTCTGCCTTATCCAACATACTCTGAGAGTCTGGATGAAACACTCTGCCTGGCACAACAGGCATGTTGGTGAGGTCTTTTCTCAAATTTTGTGGGAGGGAAGTCTGTGCCAACCAGATCTGTCTGCTGGCCAACATGGCTGATGACATGGACGCGCCCACATCTATTGTAAGCTGTGCATGAGCTACAAGGGCAGTCAATGAGGCTCATGGTGTCACGATCCTCAGGGTTAACCGTCTTCCTAACAGCTGCCAACAAAATAGCCCAAGTGCTGCCCGACCGGGCCGCTCTTGCAGCTGCATTGTAGGCCTGAGAGACTAAGCGATCGGTCTTATTACACTCCTTAACCGGACAGTGTGGATTGGCCGTCACACGTTCCGGATGCCAAGGCTGCCATCTCTCTTTCGACTGGTGGCATATCAGCCAACCCAGTCTCAGGTCCATATCCAGACCTAGTGAGCTTCCTACAACCTGCATTAAATTGTGGAGCACTGGCAGGATTGCTCCATGCCTTCCTCAACATTTGCAGATAATCTGCTGCTGCAGGCACTGAAATGACTGGCTTGGACTGGGAAATGCCAGCCCAAACCCCCTCTACAGGAGCTGGAGCCTCTGGTGGCACACTTAGCCCCACAATTTTTGCGGTGGACAAAACTCTTGAGATGATATCCACAGTCGCTTCGCCTTCTCCATGGTCAGACTCTACCTCACACATTGAGGACTTGAGTCTCTCTTCCTCCCCCGCATCACTCCCAAAAAGGGATTCATGTGCATGTAATGAGAGGACATCTTGTTGACCAAACTTCTCTTGGGTAAGAGGGTAAGTCACTGTGGGAGTCACTGTGGGAGGATACGCTTTGCTCTGGACCAAATCTGGCAGGCTGCTGAGCCTCAATCTCACCCAGTCTGTCTGAGAGGCCCTGAATGGCTGCCAATATCCTCTGTTGTGTGTCCGCCAGTTGTTACTGCTCTCCTGTGGTAGGTGCTGGCTCAGTATGCCGCTTCCTAGGAGCAGGAACCTCTGATACATGTCCCTGAGGTCTGTTATGAACCGGGCTATGCTCATGTCTGCGTTTCTTCGAGTGTGCTCGAGAACCATGTCTGCTTCTGCTTTGTGACTGGGTAAGCGGAGAGTGCACAGCTGCGCCACGAGCCGACTGCTCCACTCTCCTGGTCCTACGAACACGCTCCTTCAGAGAGAGGTCCGTCGCAGCGCTACACGGCCTCTCAATATCTGCCATCAAATGTGCAAACCCCAGACAAGGGGGGCATTCCTGATAGCTGTTGCAAGGATCCATGATGGCCTGACAAAATCGGCACACCTGGGATGCCATATTCCCACCAACTACGAATAGCTGATAACAGGAGATATCTGCACAGTAACTCAAAATAAAGCCACCCACTGCGAACAAGGGTTAAAGGCAACACAAATAGCCCCAGAAGAAAAACTTGTGTTTGAACTATAAATGACCCCAATGATCAACAACAATAATAGACTTTGCTCTGCTGAGGCTGTTTTTTTTTTTAAACACAAATCTTACTGGGGGTTAGCTTCCAGAAAATACAAAAACAAGAAAGCCTCCACTTCAGTGCACGAATGCACGAAAGGAGGTTCAAACAAAAGAAGACCCACACTCACTGCAAACAGCGGGCTAACGGGAAAACACACCAAACAACTCAAATTTTCTTTCTTTTTTGGAGAAAACCAAAAAAAAAAAAAAATAGCAGCACTTAACAATTTGCTTGGAATAAGCAAAGCTTCAGTCTTGCCAAACAATTAAACACCTGTGAAGACAAGAAGGGGTTAACAACAACATCCACTTTCCTAAATACATGCCGGCAACTTACCAAATATGCGGCGGGAGAACCACTAACAATCCTCAGGGACGCAAGGCACCTGCACAAAAGTGATGGATTGGCGATAGTAGAGTCCCGAACATGATTATCATACTTACGATATCAGATGAGGAGAGTAAGGCAAAGAGGAAGGAGCATGTTCACCCGGATGTATTTATAGACGATGAGCCAAGTCTCCTAAGGTCAGTTACATGACTTTGTTGATATAAGATCTCGAGTATAGGTAGAAGGATGGCATCATTCAAGGTGAAAAGACCATGGTGACAATATGAGTGAGGTCGAAATAGATATGCAGATCATGTTGGTCTGGTTAAGAAACCACAGGAAGAGATAAATCATGATGGGTTCTCTGTGTAAAAAACTAAAGTTGTGTTCTTCACAAATAAGAAAATAAGGGAAGGACTGAATCTAAAGTCATATGGAAATAATCCAGAGAGAGCAGAATGCGTTCAGTGTTTTGGGAGTACAGTGTGACCAAGGAGATAGTAGGCTACATCAGAAGTTTAAGCAGAAAAGAAGAAAAGCAAGGAAGATATCAATGTCATAAGGTCTCTGTCAGAGTTAGAATGGGAATCTGATTCAAATAGGCCTATACATGTCGCACTTATTCTGGATTATTTTTAAGCCTGAGGGAGGCAGAAATGCAATTTAAAGATGTCAACTGCCAAAAACCCCAAAGATATTCATTATGTCATCCATCCACAGACACTAAAGGAAATTAAAGGAGAAACCTTAAAAAGATACCACAGTGGACAATCATGTAAAGATACATTGATCATCACCAATGCAAGATATTCATTTACAGGTGGTTCAAAAGAACCAGAGACTGGGCATGTCGGTGCTGCATTCTTTGTGCCTCATTGTGAAGTAACTGTTAAAAAGAGAATATGAGACCATCTGCCAGTGATTACAGCTGAATTCATTAGAATATTATTAGCACTACAATGGGTAGAGAGAACAACACAGTGTCGTAATTGCCTTTGATAGCTTGTCAGCGCTTTTGCGCATTGGGTCTTGAAAGTCATCATGCAGACAGGATATCACGTATGAACTTTATCATATGCTGCTCAAGCTACATTGCAGGGGATTGGATGTCTCCTTACTTTGGGTTCCTGCTCAAGTAAGGGTGGATTGAAATGAGAAAGTATATTGGCTATACAATCACTAAAATGACAGTTACTGGACATGCAAGAACCACTGAGTAAAGCAGAGGTTGAAACTATCATAAAGGGCTGCATGCAGGAAAAAAAGGAATATTGGGATTTAAGTAACACCGGAAGACATCTGTACAGTATTCAAAAACATGCAGGCATTGCTAGATTTCTGTCTGAGTATAGGACACAGACACACAGGATAAAATGAAATCCTCCACGTAATAGGGAGGCATCCTACTGGAAAGTTTACACACTACTGGAAACGATCAAACATGCACAAGTAGACTGCAGCAGATATGATGAAGAAAGATGGGAGTGAATAACAGGATTAACTGAGTAAAGGCACAGTATTACATTAGGGAATCTACGAGGAAAGACATCAAGGAAGGAAGCTTCTATTTAATTATTTAAGAATAATTGAGAGAATGTATTTATTTTTCTTGCCAGGCTACTGCTTCGCACCCCAATCTAGTAGGTGGCGGTAATGCACATGAAAGCTGGTTTGCCAACTGCCATTGCACTCAAAGAAGAAGAAAAAGAAGAAGCAGCTGGCCTGGGCGGAGCTCTAATGAGGAACCACAACAACATAACGTCGTCTGAAATATTAGTGTTAGATTTGTAGAAATGCATTTTATCCTCCCCACGTTCAGTCCCTAAGTGAAGTGTCTGAGGTAACGTTCATACTTTTTCTTGGGCTTGTACAATGAGCTTGTTTTACAGGCGTCGAGATAGTGTTAGCCTTTTCCGTTCGGTGTTAGCTTAACGTTAGCTTATGCTGTTAAATTTAGGCTAACGAGCCGGGAAGTTAAAGTTAACGTTTATTAGTAGTGTTCAGCAGTGTTTTGATTTGACAATATATGTCACAGTGAATAGTTTGTCTGGCTGCTGTGCACCAGTTGTCAACATAATAACTAGCGTTACGCCAGCGATAGCAAGTTAACCGCTGGCTTGCTAGCTGTCATTTACCACACAGATTGAATGTTATTTGACACTGCCCTACTCTAAATCCAAAGAACCAAGGCAACAATGTAACAAAAATAATTGTTTTGACAAAGACTGTTGCAACTGTCCTATGCTCTCCGATCACATTTTGTGCAGTGACCCTTGTTAACTGTGGAGTAGAAAAGAAAAGGGTACAATGTGGATCTGCTATGACAGGAGTAGACTCAGCATGAACTAAATACTGAAGGTTATAATGTTAATAGCTACAGTGTTCAAACACTAATGAGGTGTGTTCAACCTGAGGAATGTCACTGTTTCTGTATATTTTCTTACAATTGCTTTGATGCTCAACAGTGAAATTGCTGTTGGCTGTGCGTGGGAGAATGGAGCTTTCAATCACCACATCGAATTGACTGCTGTGCCACAGTATCTCCATGGGGACACATTGTTGCTGAACATTTTGTATTAGTTTTGAGACACATTTTGCCAGACCATTTTTAATCTATTGATGTGACAGCCAGCATTCATAAAAGTAAAAGAAATCCTGAACAAAGCGTTATAATCTCTGACACCCACAGAATGTCATTGATGGTGTGTTTTAATGTATCTTAATTATTCTTTTTCAGCTCAAGAGTGTTTGCATGAAGCCTTTGGATACGACGGGTACTTAATACTACTGACCAACACTATGGAGGAGACAAGCCGGGAAGCCGTTGCCACGGCAGTGCAGCGCGTGGCAGGAATGCTGCAGCGATCTGACCAGCTGGACAAGGTGGAGCAGTACAGAAGAAGAGAGGCACGCAAAAAGGCCTCTGTAGAGGCCAGGCTGAAGGTGATGTGTTAACAGACAGTGCAGTATAGTTCTGTACACACTCCTCCATTTTACAAATCTATTGTGTAGATTGTGTCACTGCAGAAACATTTGCTTTCAGTGAAATGTCAGCAAATAGTGAAAAATCAGTTATCTCAAGATGTCAACAGCCAAATATGCAGTAATCCACTTAAAATGAATAGAAAAATAAATAAATAAAACAAGGAGAACAAGAACTGCAGCAATAAGTCAACAGTCCTTAGAAGCTGGAACCAGGGAATGGTTGGTATTTTTTCTTGATAAATTATCGTTATTTTTAAAAAAAATCTGTTTATCAAAATTGTTGTTGATTCAGTTTCAGTTGAATCAGTAGTTAGGTTTTCTTCATCTTGAGCAAAAGTGCCTAGTTTTATGAAAAGACCACCTTTCCAGTTGTGAAATACTTCTTTAACTTTAACTTAATTTTAGTTCTGGTTGTAAAAAAAACAACATTTTTATGCACTCAATTGATATAATTATCTCATATTTTGGTTGCAATTTTTAATTTCTGGCTTACTGTATGTTCACACCAAAAGCTGCCAGAGCTGCAAAGGCGACAGGTCCAATTCATTTTCAATGGACAGTGGTGACCAGACGCGTTTTGAGCGGCAAAAGCGATGAGTGGCTGCATTCGGCGAATTGAGCTGCAAATTAAAGTTGAAGACTGGTTAACTTTATGCAAATTAGCTATAAAGCGTTTGAGCTGCAAATGACCAGGCACCAATCGGAATGTAAATGTCCATCGCTTGTGTTGAACCCAGAGAACATCCTTGGAAACTTTTAGTTCCTACCACACATTTGTTCCTACTAAAACAAAACAAGCAGCAAGCTGTCAAACTGATATGTTCAGCCTGAAGTAGCGCTGGAACCTCTCCCCATCCAGCCGCAGCTCCCCCACCAGCCGATGATATTCCCCGTGATGTTCACAGCCCAGGAGGATATCGTGAACCCAGACGGCGGCGCAGGTACTACACGGCAGCTCAAATTACAAGAGTGTCTTCTATGTTGAATCGATACACAAGTGTGGACAAGTGCACATACTTAAACAATTTCTTTGTGTTCTGGAACAATTGTTATTAGCTGGAATGCAGTTAATTTGCTCTCCTTACCACGAGTTTAACTAATCGCACTGTCGACACTGGAACTCAAACCACTGACAGTGTTTCCCCTAGGTTTACAGCTTTGTGGGGTAAAACAAATAAAAAAAATGTTTGCACATATTTGGTTCAGGTTTGGCCCACTTGCCATGCTGCTGTGTTGTGCTAAGGTGTATTCAGGTGCTGGATTTTGTGTGGAATTTACGTGACAATGCCTGAACGCAACACAGGCTGTCTGTGTTTAATGTGTAATGTCAGACTTATTTAGATTTTTATTCTGTTTTCATTGTCCAAACGTTAAAAATTTCTGTACTCAGGCAAATGCACAAAGTCACATTTCTGTGCTCCAGCCAGTAACCTGCTTTGTGGCTCCTTTAAATTGAGAAGCATAATCAAACATTCAGAATTTGACGTCATGAGCGACTTGAGCTGCTTTCACTGCCACAAATACACTGAACAAAAATATAAATGCAACACTTTTGTTTTTGCTCCCATTTTTCATGAGCTGAACTCAAAGATCTAAAACATTTTCTATATACACAAAAGACCATATTGTTAATATTTTTCACAAATCTGTCTAAATCTGTGTTAGTGAGCACTTCTCCTTTGCCGAGATAATCCATCCCACCTCACAGGTGTGGCATATCAACATGCTGATTAGGCAGCATGATTATTGCACAGGTGTGCCTTATGCTGGCCACAATTAAAGGCCACTCTAAAATGTTCAGTTTTATCACACAGCACAATGCCACAGATGTCGCAAGTTCTGAGGGAGCATGCAATTGGCATGCTGACTGCAGGAATGTCCACCAGAGCTGTTGCCCATGAATTGAAAGTTCATCTCTCTACCATAAGCAGTCTCCAAAGGTGTTTCAGACAATTTGGCAGTACATCCAACCGGCCTCACAACCGCAGACCACGTGTAACCACGCCAGCCCAGGACTTCCACATCCAGCATGTTCACCTCCAAAATTGTCTGAGACCAGCCACCCGGACAGCTGCTGCAACAGTCGGTTTGCATAACCAAAGAATTTCTGCACAAACTGTCAGAAACCATCTCAGGGAAGCTCATCTGCGTGACCCTACCATGCTGGTGTCTGGTCCTCATCGGGGTCTCAACCTGATTGCAGTTCGTCGTAGTAACCGACTTGAGTGGGCAAATGCTCACATTCGATGGCGTCTGGCACGTTGGAGAGGTGTTCTCTTCGCAGATGAATCCCGGTTTTCATTGTTCAGGGCAGATGGCAGACAGCGTGTGTGTTGTCATGTGGGTGAGCGGTTTGCTGATGTCAACGTTGTGGATCGAGTGGCCCATGGTGGCGGTGGGGTTATGGTATGGGCAGGCATATGTTATGGACAACAAACACAGGTGCATTTTATTGATGGCATTTTGAATGCACAGAGATACCGTGACGAGATCCTGAGGCCCGTTGTTGTGCCATTCATCCACGACCATCACCTCATGTTGCAGCATGATAATGCACAGCCCCATGTTGCAAAGATCTGTACACAATTCCTGGAAGCTGAAAACATCCCAGTTCTTGCATGGCCAGCATACTCACCGGACATGTCACCCATTGAGCATGTTTGGGATGCTCTGGATCGGCCTATACGACAGCGCATTTCAGTTCTTGCCAGTATTCAGCAACTTCGCACAGCCATTGAAGAGGAGTGGGCCAACATTCCACAGGCCACAATCAACAACCTGATCAACTCTATGCGAAGGAGATGTGTTGCACTGCGTGAGGCAGGCAATGGTGGTCACACCAGATACTGACTGGTTTTCTGACCCCCTCAGACCACCCCAATAAAGCAAAACTGCACATTTCAGAGTGGCCTTTTATTGTGGCCAGCCTAAGGCACACCTGTGCAATATTCATGCTGTCTAATCAGCATCTTGATATGAGGTGGGATGGATTACCTCGGCAAAGGAGAAGTGCTCACTAACACAGATTTGGACAGATTTGTGAACAATATTTCTGAGAAATGGTCTTTTGTCTATATAGAAAATGTTTTGGATCTTTGAGTTCAGCTCATTAAAAATGGGAGCAAAAACAAAAGTGTTGCGTTTATATTTTTGTTCAGTGTATTTTACCAGCAACGCTGCTAGAACGAATTCAGCTATTTTGCAGCTCTGGCAGCTTTTGGTGTGAATGCACAGTTAATAAGCACTTCTCTTCCAAGATAACAAACACTAACAGATTTGAACAACTTTAGTGACCAAGAGAGAAAAATATTTATTGATCATATAAAAACTTGTCAATCTTTAATTAAAACCTGTGAAAAATGGGAGCAAGTGTTGCATATAATGCTTTAATGTATTCAACGGTGACTAAGCATACATGGTAATTTGACACATACTTTGTAAGAAAGCAAGCATTCATCATATCCCATACCACAATTTTATTATTGACACAAAGTGTAATAATTATAATTTTCTTGATGGCCCCTGATGTCCTTCAGGCAGCCATCCAGTCCCAGCTTGATGGCGTTCGCACTGGACTGACCCAGCTGCATAGTGCCCTGCTGGATGTCAAAGACATCCAGGGCTCACTGGCTGATGTGAGTAAAGACTGGAGGCAGAGCATCAACACCATAGAGAACCTGAAAGATGTCAAGGATGCTGTAGTCCAACACAGTCAGCTGGCCTCAGCTGTGGAAAACCTTAAAAACATTTTCTCTGGTAAGTTTAGTTCAACCCCACCTAAAAGATGTCAACCATTGTGCATCCCATCACAGGCAATTTAGTGTCACTGTAGAAACATCTCAGGCTTTAAGCAGGTTTGATCCAACAAGCAGTCTTTAAAGTTTAACTGGACTCACATAAAGCTTCTCTCCTGTATTCTTTGCTGTGTGTGCAGTTCCAGAGATTGTGACAGACACGCAGCAGCTGATAGAGCAGGCTGAGCTGCTGCAGGCCCACAGGAAGCTGATGGAACTGGAGTGTTCACGTGATGACCTCATGTATGAACAGTACCGTATGGACAGCAAGAACACCAGTGACATGAACCTCATCTCCATTTACTTCGAAGATGTAAGTTTAAGTGATAGAGGTTCAGAGTGTCATAGCATATTTGTGAAAGAGATGAACCTCATACACATCATCAACACCATTACTGACACACCAAGGGACTCTTTCTCTAACCAGTCACTCACCCTGATACTTTAACTCTGTTCATTGTCCAAGAGTGAAAAGGATCTTGTATTGTAAACTGCAGTTAACAGTGTTGTTTTGCTGCAGGAAACATACTAAATCAGTTTAAACTAAATTTGCAAACAATGAGCCTTATTGTCTCACAGTTGTAAGCATACATGTGTATATGTTTTTGAGCTTTGTGGTGAGCTAACGCTGGTTTACCTTTCTGATTGTATTCTACCTAAGACATTTTTAGTTCTTATGTAACCACAAAGGCCGTAGCTTTTAGGCAGCCATTTTTTCACTCTCTGTTCCCTTCCAGGTTCAAGGATTGTCAGATGAGCTGGCCAAGCAGTTATGGATGGTACTGCAGAGGTCCATGGTTACAGTCCGTCGTGACCCTACCATGCTGGTGTCAGTGGTTCGCATCATTGAGCGGGAGGAGAAGATTGATCGACGTATGGTCGACCGTAAGAAGCAGACTGGGTTTATCCCACCTGGGCGGCCCAAACGGTGGAAGGACAAGATGTTTGAGGTGAGAGGAGGGATGAAGGATCAGATTAATACTCTTTAATACTCAGAAAAAAAGATATTACTTGGTCAAGTAGAATAAAGTTTATTATCTCTTTGTACTCTTGTAAGGGTTGCCCCAAGGTTGTACATGATCAAGCGCCTAGTTTGAGGACTGTTGTTTTTCGTCACCTGACTCATCCTCGTTTTCTTTGATTCTTCTTCCTTATCCAACTTTCTTTTCCTCTTTTCATTTTCCTAACCCTCTTCTTTTTCTTCTTCCTTTTTCTTTTCTCCAGGCAACTCTTCTTCCACTTTGCCTTCTAACTCCTCTTGTTCTTCTTCTTTTCATCCAACTCTTCTTCCAATATTCCTGAGACTATATGGAGATTGCTTTAAGGCTGATTCAAAGTAATGTTTACCATCATGAATGACAGGCCTTGGTTTAACTATCACATTCGCAGTGTTGAACATGACTGTGTTTGTGAAGCATGTTATCACCACTTAGTTTCCTTGAAGATTGCATTTAAATGTCAATACTTAGATGCTGACTGTATGGAACATTATAGAATTCATGGTGAATTACCATTGATTAGCTGCAGAATAGACAAGGCATTGAAGTTTAGTTGCCTTTACCTCTGTAAGAGGTGGTTTTCTGGCCAGGGTTGAAATAGTGCATATATATGCACAGTAGTGCACAAAAAATTGAGCTGTGCACAGAATTGTAACATTCACCAGTGTTTATGTTTGGTACGTAAATCATGTTGTGCAGGGCTGCCAGCTCTCACAAATTGATTGTAAGACTCATGTAATTGATACTGTTCACGCATTGTCACAACACGTCCTTTCCTAAAATCAAACTGGGACACTGACACTGCAAAGACAGAGCATTACAGCGTAATGTGGAAAACCTGGTCAAGCCCCCACCGCCATTTTTGTATGGAGCTAGAACTGTCTCAAAATGAATAAATGCACACTGAAATTAATAAATGCACAAAAAAGGATTCACAAATTCATTTTTAATTAAGAGGGAATTGTCTGCAGCCAATTAGATGTCTCACTCCTTTACAGCCAATCGCATGAGTGCCTCCCCATGAGGGGTGTTATATGATGTCATTAAAGCACGCACAGGTGGCCAGAGACTGGAGGAGGTTTGTAGCCTGCCAGTATTCAAAGAAAAAGAAGGCTGGACTGCCGCAACATGGCGTCTGGTAACGGTAACTGTGGCAATTCAAGCGTAAGCAGTATTTACCCCATATTTTTGTGCTGTTACGGACTGATGCTTGGAGGGGCCTAAAAGGGTGAACAAAGACTTGTGTGATAGCAGTAATTTATTATAAATCATGTATTGAATAAGTCTTGTTGAATATATGGCATCACCAAAGAAGTCCTAAAATGTCAAAAAACGTTTTTATACAAGGTTTGCTGAGAAGTGCAATATTTCTGCTCAGATCGTTCCTATAATTATATACAATACAGGGGAAGTCAGCACAAATAACAATGGAACACATTAAAAATATCCTAATTTTCAAAGTCTCATACATGAAATAAATAAATGTGTTCTTTCAGAATTTGCTGGAACCTTCAGTGTTACCCTGGTCAGGATGACTATTACTATGACCATGTAAACGTTGAAATTATTTTGAACATTTTTGGAGAAAATTTAAGGGGAAATCAGCTCAGATGACATTCTAACACATTTGGGCCTTTTTCATCGTCACTTTTGGCTGCGTTGAATCAAGCCGATTTACACTTCCATCAACAGTTAAGGCACGCTGTGCCATGCCATGCTGCACCACAGACAGATCTTCTCCGGTGTTGGTCCAAATGCTGGGCCACCCGCCCTTAAGCAGGTAGCGGCAACGTCTTGCTGACCCTAGCCAACTCCCGACGACCCCGATTCTCCCCCTCAAACAAGCCCTGTGTGTTGCAAGACTCAACTCACCTCTGTCTGCAGGAGACCAGAGAAAGGTGTTTTTGAGAGTCTCTGTGTGTTCAGCTCTCAGTATGTCTGTAGCTTGTAACTGAATCTCTGCGGTTTGGAGTTTAGTTTCCCTCCTGCGTCCTGTTTTTACTTCACATATCTGCTTTATTTTACTGTTTCATGTTCAATATCAGCCGTATTAGAAGTTTTACATAACAGAATAATGGGGGATTTTTATTGTGAAGAATTTATAGAAAATTAAATGTGTTTATCACTGAAGTAGCAGAACTTTGTTCGTGGATTTTCTTCAATAAAGGCACGTATAATAATACGGTAGGGAGGAAAGTGAAAGCAGAAACAGTCACAGTGAGATGTTAGATGAAGAGCTGTAGGCAACAGGCTCTTACTTCACAGACCGCTCACCTCCAACGGGTAAACTTCTTTTGCTTGCCCTGCTGTGGAAAAACACATGCATCAAAAATTACAGAGGACTGTAGCTGTGGATAAAAAAAAAAAAGCTATGTTGCTTTTAAACGTCATCACTCAAGACAAGCCATCATCAGTGACAGACACACTGTCAAGTGGATAGCCCTGTTGTAGTGGAAATGCAAATCCCTGCTGGGCTGGGCTGACGGCCCAAACCAAGCCAAGCCAAGCCAGCCCATGACTGTCAAAAAGGGGTAATTGATTTACTCATATTTGAACCATTGTAAAAACAAATACATCAAATTGTTCAGTTAAAAAAAGATGCATATAAATAAAAACAGTGCATATAATTACAAAGTTACATGCACTAATAAATGTACACAGAAAAACGTCTTTTAAGCCCTGCTGGCTAACTGTGCAGACTCAACCCCTGAACTAGCTGTTCTTTAACTTTCTGATCTGGTTCTGTTGCAGGTGTTGGAGGGTACAGTCAGCACCCGCATTGAGAGCACCCAGGCAGTGACGAGAGAGGTTGATAAAATGTGGTTGGTTCGTCTTCTAGAAATAACCAGGAAATATGTTCTGGATGACCTCATTGTTGTCAAGAACCTCATGGTGCAGTGCTTCCCCCCACACTACAACACTTTCAACAGGTAACACGTACAAAATTAATCAGTCTGCTTTTCTAAGGATTATAGAACAAATCACATTCAGACAAGATCTACTTTTTTGCCTGGTCACTTTAATGTCCTTCCATCCCTGGTCACCTCTGAGGTACATTTGTACAGCTGACATTGGAAAAGGAAGCCACATTCTCATGCACCCCTGGCAAAGGATCAAATAGTGTCACAGGAACAATGCAATAGGTTGAATACATTTTGAGACCTGCTTCACTATCAGCTGATTAAAAGCTGCAAAAAGTCAAAGTGTACAGGTTTCCGTTAATTTCACTGTCATTGAACACATCCAGGTAAGTGTTTGCTGACATGTATGTCTGTGTGTGTTTTAGGTTTTTCAGTCTCTACCACAATGCTGTTTCCACTCGTGTCAAAGAACTGGCCTCTGAGGACTTGGAGGCTAATGAGATCGTTTCCCTGCTAACCTGGGTCCTCAACACATACAAGAGGTGAACACACAGAAATGCACACTTTCACCAGCTTTGTCTGTGAACAAGGTGTTCACTGTGGGACATTAATCAGTTCAAAGACAGAATTTTATTTGTTAGTAGCACACAGGCTGAACTTGTTAGGCTCAGTTGTGCTACTAGGGATCATTTTGGCTTGCCTTGACCAGTGGGCTTTGCATTCCTAGGTTGTTTTGGGGCAGCCACAACAGGCCTGTAGAAGCAGATAGTCACACAGTTTCTTCCTGTTAAAGGGGAGCTTTCTTCATCGCCATCACCATGCTTGCTCATGAGGGAATGTTGGGTCTCTGTAAAGCAAAGAGTGACTTTTGACTTGACCTATATGAAAAAGTTTGTTAATTGGGGCTATATAAACAAACTAAATTGACCTGGCTTAATGGTTAAAATTCATTTGGTGAATTTCAATTCAACAACTATATCTCCTCCTCAATAATTTTTAAGGATGTGACTGTAGAGACCTGGATACATTAATGGAGGCGGGCCCCGTTCATTTCCATAAAAGTTACTCAGTGGCACATAAAGCCAAAAAAGCTTTTTGCTGTATGAAATTACCCGGATCTTCTGCATTGCTGGGCCTAAAGAGCACAGCCGAGTGGCTGACTTCTGCCGGCTGAGCAGCGGGTTGTATAAGCATTCTGTTAAATTGTATGGGGATAAAATGATTTAATCTTGCAGCTCATTTAGACTTTCCAAGTGTTATCAGACCAAATGGATCAAATGTTGATATTAAAGTTATTTCGCAAGAGGTGTGACGCTCAATAAAAGGTATCCACTGATTTACAGACGTCTCTTTCCGAATGCAAGCCAATAAAAAAAAGTCTTTTTGGGATGCAGCGGACCCCGGAAATCGCAATACCACTGTTTGGTTACTTTGGTTACGTCCTGAAGGCTTGATTTCTTACACCTGGTTAAACTGACAGCCGACATTGTATTTGCCATCTTCAGCAACAGTCCACCAGGCTTTACCACAGAAATAGTAGTACTAATAGTTTGATTTACCTCATGCATCCAGTGTCTAAACCATGGTCTGTTGTTTATGCTCTTGCAAACCTTATTCAGATGCAACACTTGTCCACTTGTCCACTTGTGTTATCACAAGCTCATAGAATTCATGTGACTCCTGCAGATGGAACAGATTTTAAGTCAGAGAATCTGTGTGTGTGTATGTTAAAGTGCAGAGATGATGGGCCATCCAGAGCTCTATTCAGAGTGTGACATCAACCAGCTGGAGCCTCTGCTACCTCAAGATGTGGTGGACGACCTGCTCAGCAAATATGTCAAGACTTTCACAGTAAGCACCACACACAGCAACTAAATACTATAGACGTCCCTATGGGCTGAAATGTGTGCCACCAGAAACTGAATTTGAATCATTTATATTTGAATTTGAATTTCTAAACTTGAATAATTGTATTGAAAAACTAAATTTGAATCACATAATTTGAAATTGTATTGTTAATTTTAATCATTGGATCATTGGATCACTGGATCAGTTTCAATTTACCGTGACAGACATCCGGGTATTTTAAGGATGAAGGAAGAGCAATCGAGCGCAGATACACAGGACTCCTCTTCGGCCAATCAGCACCTACGTTTTTGAGCACATAGGAAGAAACGCTGCCTTGATCAGAGATATTGGATAAAGGAGATACCCCACCGTAGGCTTATCCAATGTTTAGAAAACGGTTACTCTTCCTGTCTCCTACATGGGCGTGGTTAGCTTTCCCTCCAATCAGAGTCTGTTCTCCCTCAGTGGCTTGTGGAAAATGAACCCAATATTTACTTTGGTGGGGTATCTCGCTTTATCCAATATAGCTGCCTTGATCCATAGACCATAGACAATAGGCCCGTACGAGATGAACTGCGCCTCGCCTGAAAAGTAAACAAGAGCAGGCGGCCGCAGCGGGGGGCGGTGACAAAAAGCTGCAGTGAAGTCGGACAGTTTCCCGACAGTTTCCAGCAGCCTTCAGTCCGTACAGGAAGTCACAGACACACTAACATCCTGTCTGGAATGATGGCAACTCATTAAAAAAGTGATCAGACCCATATATCAGTTTGTTTCAGTCTCCAGGTGTTTTAATTATGATAGATTAATTTATTAAAATGCTTTACAGGTGATCTGTAGTTTATGTTCATGGTTTATCCTCCATTTGACATGAATTCTCCTGTAAATCAGCATCATATCAGTTTGACCTGTCCACTCAGCTACACAGGCTGAATAAACTGTGTTAAGGTTAATACTTTAAGAGGAAAAAAAATACAAGACAACAGCTTTCATTAAAGCTCAGTCAGATACAGTCAGGGCTTCACATCTGATGTTATTTTAAGAATCCTCACATCCCAATGACCACAAGTCTCTACTACTTCAGTAATTTAACCATCCAATAGCCTATTAATATAGTATAGACTCTGTATAGTTTATGATGAATGTATTCAGTCTCTGACAACTAAAATTCACCATCAGTCACACAACATGTTTTCTGTTCACAGAATAAACCTTCAGATCAGACAAATACAGTCTTAATCACTAAAATTCAACAAAATTGAGTAGTATATCTAAACCGTCATCTTGTTCAGTCAACATTTTAACCAATCAGCTGTTAGATCAGGTGAGAGCCAGACGGTGCAGTTGGTGGAGAGCAACTGTCACCGCCCCCTGCTGTGGCCGCCTGCTCTTGTCTACTTTTCAGGCGAGGCGCAGTTCATCTCGAACGAGCCTATTGTCTATGGCCGACGCCCATGTAGGAGACAGGAAGAGTAACCGTTTTCTTAACATTGGATAAGCCTACGGTGGGGTATCTCCTTTATCCAATATCTCTGATCAAGGCGAGCGTTTCTTCCTATGTGCTCAAAAACGTAGGTGCTGATTGGCCGAAGAGGAGTCCTGTGTATCTGCGCTCGATTGCTCTTCCTTCATCCTTAAACTACCCGGATGTCTGTCACAGTAAATTGAAATTGTACTTTGAGAACTGAATTTGAATTGTGAGAACTGAATGTAGATAGATATATAGAAATAAATTCAATTTCAAATTATACTATTCAAATTCAGTTTTTCAATCCAATGTTTCAAGTGTAGAAATTGAAATTCAAATATAAATGATTCAAATTCAGTTTCTGGTGGCATATATTTCAGCCCATTCATGTATGTCCCATTCAAGTTATTTAGCCTGTAGTCTCTATTATGGGGTGTGGACCAACACAGAATAGTCAGTAATTAAAAAAAATTAAAACTTAGTTGTTGACATCATAATCACCTGTAATAATTTTGTAAGACCAGGCTGAACATTCCTTACAGCTGAACTTATTGGATGTTGGAATGTGATGGATGTAAACATGTTCATGTTTTCAGCTAAGCTACTTCTTAAGTTTTGTTGAGGGTGGCTGAGAGAAGGGCAGCTTTTTTATGTTACCAGAAGATTCAGGACATGCTGAAATTATGTTAATTTACCGCAAGCATACTATTACAGGTACACTTTTGTTTCTTTTCTGGTTGGTTCTTTGCAGTTCTGGAAAATACATCTCTTCCTTTTGTTGCTACTGTTGTATTAGTAAAGATAGTGGAAGTAAATGTATCTGTTCATTTAATCAAGGATCATTTCAAATGTCGCTGTTTTAAAAGTAGCACATAGAAACACAGTGAGAAGTAGTAAAGAATGAAATGAAACAATTTGGATGCATCAAAATGCATGGATAATTGTTTTATAATGGTATCATACACCTTTGAATCGAATGGAATCAAAAAGTGCCTATAAATTCCCACCAGTAGTCTTTATACATATTATGCCCATCTTTATTTCATTTGAACCCACCTCTGGAATCTCCACGTAACCAAATTGTGAGTTTTGCACTGATAATTGACCTGCTCTTGGGCATCCTGGTGCAGTAATTTAATTACAATCAATTACAAACACCCTGTCTTGTGCTGCCTCCCTGGGTGTCATCCTTGAACCTTACCTTGCACAGACTAAGTATTTTACTAAGTGTCAAATATACACTCACTTTATAAAACTGCCAGTGTCATATTTAATAAAAGTTAACACGTCACAGTGGTGCAGAAACAATGTTAAAAACCATCTCTTTGTTAAGTGTGGATCCAGACTCTCAGTTTAACAGTCATATTCATATCTTCAGTCTAATATAACAGGCTGGCTGCGGAAGGCCCTGGAAACAGACAAGAAGGACTGGCAGAAAGAGACAGAGCCTGAGGCTGACCAAGATGGATACTACCAGACCACACTGCCAGCCATTGTCTTTCAGGTAACATGCACATGCAGCATTAACACACACACACACACTCCAGAGCTAAAGTATAGTCAGGCTTCACCACTAGGTCATCTCTTTGTCTTTTTTTAATCACTTAAAGGTGAATCACACAGTGACATATGATGTCTTTGTGGTGTTTTCATTTGCACGGTCATTTTGATGACAGTGCTTGCCTCCCCTTGTGCAAATGTTCCACCAAAACAACTTCAGCCCAGACACTATTTTTTTTTTAAGAACACCATCGCTACATCTTGGACTTCGTGCCGCCCAAGACGATTGTGATTGGTTTAAGGACGGCCTATTCAATGGCCCAGACGCAACCTCTGAATGGCCTGGCTAGGGAGTGGTACCAAGACCTGGCATTAAACAGCCCGGGGCAAAATTAATCAAGACCGTAGTATTAATAAGCTCCACTGTTATCGGCTCTTTCACAGCTCTCTTTTAAGTTCTGGTTTCATGTATCATCATGCTGCAGATTCTCTCCTGCATTCTGCAAGCTGACCTCCTCCACACACACACACGCAGACACACACAAACATAACAGAGTAATGTCAGCCAACAGGAGACAGGTGGTGCAGATAAAGGGAGTATAATTTCAAGATTACTCTAGTTGATGACAAGTACATTAAAACCTTTGCCAGTAAAAAGCCACTGCTATTTCAGTACACGTAATTAGCAAGTAGAAAGCGATATTTCAGTCTGCTCTGTCCACAGTCTCTTAAACACCGCCGTTATGGTTTATAGTTGCGGTTTACACAAGCACATCGCGCTAGCAGGACCAATAGCAAATTGCTAAAAACAAACTAAAATGAAAGCTGTCTGTTTAACTTAGTTTGCCACTTATCTTAAAATGTACCTGAGACAGTCTACCTTTCCGAAACACTTGACCAAAAAAGAAGATGTCAGGAAGTGAGGTGTGTGTGTGTGTGTGTGTGTGTGTGTGTGTGTGTGTGTGTGTGTGTGTGTGTGTGTGTGTGTGTGTGTGTGTGTGTGTGTGTGTGTGAGAGAGAGAGAGAGAAGGGAGATCAATCAATCAATCAATCAATTTTATTTATCAGGCCCATATCACAAATCACAATTTGCCTCACAGTTGGTAGAGTGTGTATTATTAGATACTGTTAATGCCACTTGTTATGCTTCTGTGTGTTGTTAGCTCTTTGTTTTATTGTTTCTGCATTATGTGATGTTCCTTGGTCCGATATGTGTCTAATTTTTTTTTCAAATGTTACATGATAAACATTGCTACTTTTACTACAATAATTTGCTCTAAAAATGTGTCATTACCAATACCTGAGAAAAGTTTTCAATAGGTTGCCTGCTGCTAAAAATGTCTGGCCCTTCAAGATTTTCTGGTTTTAAAATCTTGCCCAGTTGAATTTGTAATTAAATAGCATTAGTTTAAGGAAAGGAAAACAAAGCCAGAGTGTTTATTACCCCTATAGCAGAAAAATAATGGGTGATTCCAGAGGAGTGGGTGTATATGGCGGCCAAGAGAAACCGGCCCCAGCATCTTTTTCAGAGCGCTCCGTCTTTTTTGTGCGGAAGCTCTGACACTTTAAGTTGAAAATCTTTGAACTGTTCAGAAAGGCACCAGTGACGTCACTCTCTTTAGAACGGCTACTGTCTAATGTCACAACAAAGACAGAAAAGCAGATTTTGGGGGGAGCAGATCAGACAGTTCACACTGGATTTTGCTTGTGAATGTTGTGCTTTTATCACCATTAGCTTTGTAAGCTCTCTGGCTAATGTTAGTGTCAAGTTAAGTCGTCATAGGAACAACATGCGAAGCACTTCATTTAAAAAAGTGCTGGGATGACGCGTTCCCCAGCGTCCTGCCACCACTTTTCTGCCAAAAATAACCACTATGTGAACACAGGCCCAAAGCTTGTGGCTACTTAGAGGCTGTTTTCATGTCCCTTTGAAGACAAGCAGCCCTATTATACGTGTGTGCTATAAATGTTTCGTCATAGCAGTGTTCCCAACCGGATGATGAACTGTACAAGTTTTTTTTATTCAACACTTAGATCTAATGCCAGATTCTTTTCATCAAACCAGTCAGTGTTTTCCTTGTTCTCTCAGACTACTCTGTGTTTTATTTGACCAACTAATATTTCCCCTGAGGAGTTGGTGGAGACCAAATCAGAGCTAAAAGGAAAGCAAATTTACTAACACTAACACTGCTCCAATGAATGCTAATGTCTGCTGGATGTGTAATAGGCAGATGTTTGCTTGCATATTAACCACATCAACTTAAAAGGTGATAAAATATATCAGTGTTGTGTTTACAGCTAGTTTCTACTGCCCACCAGCGGCCTTAAACATTAGACAAGGACTTCTGACTGAATGGAGTCAGATAGAACTGATATGCCAAGGACGATGAAAGAAAACTCAATCTGAGTTTTAGTTTGAACCTCACAGCATATATTCCAGACTGTAAATGAGGTATAGTATTCATGTATCTCAGTTGAATACATTTGTGATACTCCAGCCATTGATTGATTGATTGATTGATTGTGATTTTCTAAATATTGAAAAAAGGAAGGGTCATGAATACTTCCTGAAGCCACTGCATTTGTGATTCCTGTTAATTGTACTGAAAACAGCTCATCTCACCCTTTCTCTCTCATCCTGATTTTAATGTATCTTCACTCTTCTTTAGATGTTTGAGCAGAACTTGCAAGTTGCTGCACAGATTGATGGGGATTTTAAAGAGCAAGTTCTGAAGCTCTGTCTGAAACAGATGAACACTTTTCTTATCAGGTAACTTTTTTCATACTTTGACATTTCTGATGTGATAAACCTCACCTTTAGATTGATGGGATTCATTTCACCACATACACCACAAGCTCAATGAAGAAAGATGTCAGAATCTTTTTGAATTCAAGGGTAAATAAATTATATCTCAAAGTATTAGAACCTGGGTAATTTTTCCACTGCCCATGGTTGTGTGCTCTTTGAAATTTGGATTGTGTCTAGATTGTGTCTCTAAAAAGTTACTCTTTAAATATTGCTTCCATGCAAACATTGATCAAGAAAACAAACTACTGCAATAATTATTAGGATCATTGTGTAAAGCTAACAGATGTGTGTGTTGTTGTGTGCAGGTACAGAGAGGAGGCGGTGAATTACAAAGAAGAGCACCTGAGAGACAGACAGCTGCCTCAGTGTTATGTACAGTACATGATTGCCATCATCAACAACTGCCAGACATTCAAGTAAGATCTAATTTTATACATGAATAGAGTAAATTAATTCAGTAAATGATAACTTTGGTCATAAAGTGATAATGTCAAGTTGGTTGGCAGACAGGAGGGACAGCTAGTGTATCATACAGAATGCAGTGGTGAGTGTTGTACTGTAATTTTCACCTGTTAAGGACAGAATGATAAGTGGAGTCAAGCAGCCTCAAAGTGATGCAGCTGTATGACCATCAGAATTAACACTTTGTAGGTTAGTAGGAGTTTGGATGCCGGTTGCAGTTTCTCACTGATATCTCTAAATAATATGTTAGGGGAGAGTGGGATGGAAATTTTAAAACAGTCAATTTGACCAGCTAGCTTTTTGTGTACTGTATACCTAGTTTTCTTTAGATTTCAAGAGAGGGGTTAAAAGAATCAAGACAGGCTGGAAGGTAAACATGGATTTTAATGCCTGTAAATGGTAATTAATGTGTTTTGTTTATTTTTGCAACTCCGAAATACAGTCAAACAAAGAGGCATCATCTCTATTGACCAAAATATGAGAGCTAAAAGTCAGAGCTGGAGTAATCTGTCTGCAGCAGTAATCAAATAATGCATTTTGCATTTGATTCTCAGAGTTTAAGAGAACCCTTGATTAATGGTTAAAATTATTTATCCCCACCATTCTCTTATCCATTCAGTTTCAGTAGGGGGCTAGAATGAGTCTTATGTAAACAAAGTAGATTGAATATATGTTTTATTTTAAATCCAGTTAAAATTATGTGCATTATGGGTTAAGGTTATGTGCACAAACCAAGCAGTTCCAAGTTATAACGTAGAAATTTCTTGAACCCAGTGAAGAACAGGCTTAATATGTATCGCACAGAGATAGAAAACCTTAAAGTCAACATAGTACAAATATCTACCTATGAAATAAAACCAATGAATGTAATATTACAGCCATAAAGAATTATGAAAATTAGCTGTTTTCAAAAAAAAAAAAGTAGTAGTAGGAGTAGGAGTAGTAATATCCATAAATTTTTATTTATCTGCAATGAATATTGATATTTTGGCATAAAGAATATATCCTAAAAGGTCACAAAAGTTTTTTATGCAAGCCGAAAAAAAATGAGGTAGTAGAACAATTTTAACTCAGACTCAAAACGTGGAAGCAAGATAGTGACAACTACTATAAATAATAATTTTTGAAAATCAATGATTCCTTGTTCGGTAAATTATTTTTTTTTTTATCTCTGTATATTTTTTTATATTTGATAACTGTAAAACATTCAGCAACAATTCTTCACACAAAACAAGTTGCAAATTATCCTTTGGGTTTCTTGGATGTTCAGTACAAATTTAGATGCAATCCAGTGAAAAATATGCAATTTTTAAGGCTAACAGTACGTATTGTAAACTCGTATTGTGGCCAGTTTCTTAAACAAATTAGACAAAAGAAAAAACAGAACACCTTCATGTGGAGAAACAACTACAGAAAAAGAAAAATAGTATTAAAACAAAGGAAATTCCATCATACAGCTCCCCTTAAAGGACCTCAGTGCACGTGGCAGAACCAGCATTTAATCTTTCTCATGATTAGATTATACAGTAGGTGGACTGTGAGTTGTGTCCTGACCAGCAGCCGGTAGAGGAGCAGATGGAGGAGAGCTTAAACTGTCATTGATGATTTCACCAGCAGACATGCCACTGTCCACATGCAAGTACTGAGTTAAACTAGCTAACGGCATGCCATGGACACGTTTGACTATTTTCACTAGCTATATGCCAATGAGCAGCTGTCAACTTTTATTTACTTTTATCAACTTTACTGTGACATCATATTGTTCTGCAAAACCCATTTTCTGGCCATTACTCAACATCAGGATGGGGAAATATGACACTAATTTTGGGTGTCCACATTGAAACTACGCTGATTGTTTAGATCTTCTGTACTGCCGGGGAGAAGATATGTGTGAAGCATCCATGTTTTCACAACGTGGATGTAAACTGCGAAAAAATTGACAAGTGTGTGCATACAACCACAAAGCGCCAATTCTTGTTTCTTTGGTATTGAACACTGGGGTTCCATATTGTAATGCATGGCCATTGTCTCATGTGTTCTTCAGAGAGTCTATTAACAGTCTGAAGAGGAAGTACTCCCAGTCCTCAGAGCCCACTGACAGTGATGCTGCCATAGAGCGGACACTCAATGAGGTGGCCAAGGAGGGATGTCAGTTCCTATTGGATGAAGTCTTCCTAGACCTTGAAGTAAGAAAGGGTTGTTTTTGTTGCAAAGAATTGGTTCTTTTATGCAAAGTGATTTGTATTTTGTATAAAATATTTGCTTGTGTGTTTATTAATGTGAAATCTAGTTTGTTACAAATGGGTTCAATAGAAAATCATTTTGGTGTTTACAACGAATAAATTATCTTCCAAGTTTCTTTTTTATTTTGCTTATTGCAAACATTTGTTACAGTAAGTAAAAACACACAAAAACTAAGAATACTATCTCACAGCTTCTCACTGCTCTGTAGCTCATCTGTTTACAAAGACAGTATGTTAGTGTGTAAGTACTTGGTAACTGATAAATAAATGGACTTAGGACTTATCTAGTGCCTTTTGTTTTTATGCCTCAGCATAATAGCAGTGGCCAGAGTCATTATGTTTTCGAGTTATCCATCCATCCACCCACCCATTCTCGTGAACGCAATAGCTCAAGACCACCTTGAGGGAATTTCTTTAAATTTGGCACCAATGTCCCCTGGGACTCAACGATGAACTAGTTGGATTTTGGTGGTCAAAGATCAAGGTCACTCTGACCTTGAATCCGTCTCTTTCTCGTGAACACGATATGTCAAGAACACCATGAGGAAATTTCTTCAAATTTGGCACAAACATCCACTTTGACTGAAGAATAAACTGATTAGAAATTGGTGGTTAAAGGTCAACATCAGTGTGACCTCACAAAACAAGTTTTTGACCATAACTCGAGAACTCATTACGCTCATAACAAAACCTCACACAAATGTCTAGCAGAATGTAATGATGAAGTGATTCTGGCCATTACTCAGCGCCATATCTCAGGAACAGAAGGGGAGACATTTTGTCAGATGCTGATTTGGTGACACTAATCTTGGGTGCCGACCTTAAAACTGTGCTGATTGTATAGCTCTTCTGTGTGTGAAGCATTCACATTTTCACAGACATGGATGTGAACTTTAGGAGAAACTTGACTGGTTCACGGAAGCATACAACCAGGGGGCAGTAGCTGTAGTTTATTTTAATTGACAGTAAAAAGGACAAAAACAAATTAAGGAAATTCTACCGATTTAACAAAATGTTACATTCCATGTAATTGCTTTGATTTTGACATGTCACTGACCAGCATCACCTGAATGAGCTGCTGACCAGGAAATGGCTGACAGGCTCTCATGCTGTGGACACCATCTGTGTGACAGTGGAGGACTACTTCAATGACTTCAACAAGATCAAGAAGCCCTTCAACCAGGTAGGACTATGTGCATGTTATATCCAAAAACTGTGAATCAGTTCTACTGAAACTTCATGGAAATATGTGTTATATTCTCAGAGCCATAGCTATGAGCCCTGTGTGGCCATGTTGTATTTATAATACAGAGATTATTAACATGATGTTATGACACTTGTAGGAGATGACGAGCGAGGCCCTGCGCAGGGTGGTGGTGGAGTACATTAAAGCAGTGATGCAGAAGAGGATCACCTTTAAAAACGCTGATGAGAGGAGGGAGGGAGCTGAGAGGATGATCAAAGAGGCTGATCAGTTTAAGTTTCTCTTCAGGAAACTGGCTGCTGTGAGTTCACACTCAGGGTCCCTACAGGTCCCTAAAAGTTTTTAAAATTTCAATAATTTAGTTTTTGACGGTCATGATCTAAATGTTTAAAGATTCTGGAATTTTTCAGTTTCAGTGTTTTATTTCACTGGTATTTTATATGCCAAAACAATGACCATTATGCTATGTCCAATACATATTTGTTTGTTTGCTAAATAGGTAGCATATACTTTGCTTCAAAGGTGGCAGTATGCCTTGTATTGCTGTGATCCGCCTTTTAACCTAGAAGAAGAATGTTTTGGGGTAGAATAAGTATGACCCAAAGTGTAACCAGATGTTAAAACGTGGACTTGTTGACTTATCTGAAAGTAAGAAAACACCTAGAAAACAGTTAAAGTTCAGAACAAGTCAATCTATAAGGTTCAGCATTGTCCATAAAAATACTGCGTACATTATAAGAGCCATTTGAAATCATTAATCACACTTTTCAGCAACCAAATCATATAATGAATGATGAAATGTGTGGCACTTTGCACCGTGTATTAGAAACATTGCACATTATCCTAGTAAAACATGACGGCAACTCACTAAATAGAAGATAAGAAAAAACAATTATTTACTGTGTACTGTCTAAAATGTCTGGCTTCATATCCATTCAGACACACACACACACAAACACACACACACACACACACACACACACACACTCAAACTGACACACACTTGTCCAGGCTTCTTTAGATCTCCCATGTGCCCAAAAGCACCTCTCTTGCTGAGCCCAGTGAGAAGACAGCCATGCAGCGCCAGTGTGTGTGGGGCTTGGATGTACTATGCTCACAGACAGCTGCAGACTTGTACTGGTTGCATCAACACAGTTCCGTCCATTGAGTCTGAGAGCCACAAATGTGTCTGTGCGTGTGTGTAAAGAAATTTTGGTAATAAGCTGAATAGCGAAGTGACGCGAGGGTGAGCAGGGTCTACAATCCACTGATAAAAGTTTTTCAAAGTCAGGTATCAGGCTTTAGTTTGGAAAATCACAAATGAGGGTCAGCTGAAAAAGTGAAAATGGGTCAGTTGGTTCCATAGCTGGGTTACTGTGGCAGTTAGTATATTTAAGGTCTAGTGTGTTGGATTTAGTGGCATCTAGCAGTGAGGTCGCTGATTGCAAACAACTGAAACTTCCCACATGCACCACTTAGCACTTAGACATAAACAGCTCGTTTCAGGTGATTATACAGTATTGAAAACATAGGTATGAATTCTAGATTCCATTTCTACCAATAGATGACCCTAAATTCTACACACTGGACCTTTAAGGTAGGTGATTTATTTTTATTAAAGTGTTATGCACCAAAAAGTGCCCAGCCTGCATGGGCTTATAAAACTCTACAAACATAACAACAGGAGAAGTAACATAATAAGAGCAAAAGAACATATAATACATCTCCATGCATGTCATAGTCAAACAGTATCAAAAAGCATGTCTGTCCACTATCAGACACCACACAGCATTCCGCACAAATACATTTGCTGACATTTTAATGACTTACTACAAGGTTGGAGGGGCATGCCTAACTTTGGTTGATTGTTGGGGGTAGGGTGAAGACACAGACCCGCTTTGTGGTGCCATTGCTGCCATTGCTGAAGTCTTCAAGCTGACTGACCCCACGCTGCTGTTCCTGGAGGTCACCACTCTGGTGTCCAAATATCCTGACATCAGGTACACATGGTCACACTCAACTTAACAAACCTATAACGCATGCACTAGTTTTTTTATTGTTTTACATTTAGCATTACAATTTTACTGTGATTAGGTGATTATCAAAAAGCAGGTAGATGCACCATTGCCTAAATGTTAACACTAAGGTTTTTTGGCCCTCCCTCTCTCCGTAGGGAGGAACATATCCAGGCGTTGCTGGCAGTGCGTGGTGATGCCAGCAGGGAAATGCGCCAGATGATCATTGGGACTCTCAGCGAAAACAAAGTATCCTACGCTGGTGTCACACAGCCCATCTTCAAAGACATCAGTGTGCCCACCATAACCATGACCACCATGACTACCATGACCTCCATGGCCACTGCAAAGCTTCTCAAATAAAGCCAATAATCACAACACTATTTCCACCTTCAGCACCTTCAGACATGATAACATAAGAAAAATTCTTTTTCCAGACATTTAATTACTGAGATTTTTTTAATGCAGTGTGCTGTGTTTCTGTCCTCAACCTTTGTGTGCTCTTCTGTTGTCATCCTGATCACCTCTGCTTCAAGAAAATAATAAAATTATAGTTGTAATATTGTGTGGTATAACTACTAATTGGAGGTTAAAGCATCACCCAATGCTTTTTTCTTGTCCTTCTCCACTTTCTTTCTTCTCCAGCTGCTCCACCACCACTACTGTAGTTTTAATTTGTGCATAGATTAGTGTTGTGTCGTTTGCGAACAAATCGTTCAAAAGAACAAATCTGTTGAGTACTGAAATGAATCACTTTCGGAACTGATTCGTTCATTTCTCAGTTCAGTTGAGCTCAGCAGTGAGCCTGCAGGCCGATGGTGGAACTGCCGATTCGGTCCGTGCAAACGATGAATCCACTCGCGAGTCATGAGGCAGCCAGGGTGCAGGGAGGGACTGCATGTAGTGTGACTAATCACCTGTTGAACGAATCACTTGGTGAACGACATAACCCCGATCCCTGAGTGATTCAAATCATTTACTTCTCAGCAATACACTTTCATAGGGGCTGTTTTCTGCAAGCCAACGGCTAATGTAGCCAGGAGTCAAGCCACATGAACACAATCACACACCTCCCTATTGTTTTGACATAAGTAGTTTCCATATAAACAAACTTAAAAGGTTAGGCTGGCCAGTAATGAGACACACCAGTGCAGGGCAGATGCAGCAGCAGCAACGGACAGAGACTGAGTCGGTTGGACTACGCAGTAGTGGGCTCCTCCTGCCAACCACTGAACAATTCGGTGAACGAGAACAAATCTTTTGAACAAATCTTTTTAATGAACTGATTCTAGTGATTCAGTAACATCTAAAGAACTGCTCTGCCCATCACTAGCATAGATTAGCATGATTAACTTCCAGACAGGTTCCTCGTTATTTGTCAGGTAAGAGTGTTAGTCAGTAAACAAGAAGGCAATGAAAGCCAGGAGGATACATCACAAAATAATTCAAACCGGTCCTAATATTATAGGGTCCTGTTGTCATAGAAGACGATACCAAATATACCACATCATTGTTGGGTACAACAGGAAGTGTGTTACCAGACATGGAATGCAAATGGATCATAAAGATAATGAAAAAACAATAAATGATAAAGTTATGCTGTCATGTTGAATTGAAGGTCTTAATTTGATTAATTAAATTGAAGTGAAAACTTTACTTAGCCAAAATAAGTAAAGCTAAGATAAAGGTTCAACAGTCTGTTGCACCCACTCTGCTGTTCAGCTCACATAGATCATCTACAGTGTTTTATAGTTTTGTTTTCATTTTCACCCCAAATTTCACAAAAACACAGTTCTGTACTTTCAATTTTGCCCTCAAAAATCTCACACAGCACACCAAAAAAAACAACATCTGTATTGATGTAAGTTATACATAATACATAATGTAAGTTATACACAATATTCAGTGAAATTTCATCATTGCATTTTTTTAAAAATGACTAATTGTCACTAAAACTGTTTGCAGTTGCCATTTTATCCAGAATATACAGGTGATGATGAGAGAAATGTGCGAACAATGCAGATGTCAAAAGAGTACATTAATAATGAGGTGCTAAAAGACAAAAAAAAAAAAAAAATCTGCTGTTTCCCATTAATACATTACATTTTTTCACCACGGTGGTGATGGCCAGTGGCGTTGTTAGGTCTGGGCATCCACGGTTTCAGCCCCAATTGTTTTCTTAATAGCCCCAGATCTAGATAGGCTGTGCATATGTACTTAAAGAATAAGAATAGGCCTAGAATAAGCAGGCCTGGAATACTTAAAACAAAAAATGCATTAAAGCCCTGTAAAAAAGAAAATGTCATTGATCAAAAATGCAAGTTTTGGGTCCTCTGTGTCATTCAGCAACACATTCTGTGTGGTCACATTCAAGAGAGAGTGCACCCTTAATAACTCTAATTTTGCACCTGGTAAAGGTGGAGCTCATTTTAAATGCCTGATATACTGCTGGGTAGTTAAATCTGTAATTACACATCATCATGTATTAGTTGATTATATTTTGTATTAATATTTTAAATCCTCAAAAATAACTAAAGCAGACAAGTAAATGTGGTGGAGTACATTATTACCCTCTGAGATGAACAGGAGTATCAGTAGCATTAAATTGAAATCGAAACATCACAATTCATAATTAATATGGGGGAGAGAAAACTTCTGGGGGTAAATAAGATGCCAGAGTGCATAAAAGCATCAAAATAGAGCTTGTTCCATGAAAAAACAAAAAAAAATCCCAGGGTCCGGGCTAAGCCCCCAATGTCCTCAAATCCGAGGAACGCCCCTGGTGACGAAATTTGTGACGGTGAATCAAATAGCCTATGTCACGGTTGCTGTCCAAGGTGCTGATCCTGGGACGGCCCCGGAGGTGGGAGCGACCTCCAGAAGATGGCAGTAATGCGAACAGGCAGCTGTTAAACATTTGAGGAGGAGAAGAAGAAGATGGTGGAGTCAGAAACAGGACGTTGCGTCTAATCTGAAAACCTGCAGATTGCTGAACATGAATAAACCTGTTTAGGTTCTGAAACAACCAAAGTAACAGGCTGTCTGTCTGACCTTCATATCTGCTGAGAGCACGGACAGCTGGACTTGAATTGGGTAAGAGCGTTTGATAACACAGCTACTGTGGCTACTGATGTTGACTGCTGAGCAGAGCTAAGCTAACGCTCTAACCAGCTTACGGTAGGTTCGTTAAGATCAGCAGCTACAGCCAAAAACAAAACCAGCTCAGTGCGATAATGATCTTCATTGGAAACTGTTAGACATCTTCTGTCTTGAAGCTGTGTTGTAAGTATTACTGGTTATCGCTAACGCTACCGTTCAAGGCGCTTTGTGTTTATTAATGTTTGCTAGCTAGCAGGGTCACAGAGTCAGTCATAAAAATGAACCGGGATGTGTCGCCGTTAGGTTTACACGGTTGGTATTTAAGTCATTCAGTTAGCTAAATCTTAGTTACATCTCTTAAAATTAACGATGTATTTTACTTTAAAGTTTTATCTTGTAATGAATCAGTAAACCGACACAGTTCGGTTGTTATTCCATGCCCAGCATCTCTACTGTGGTTATTGTCAGTTGTTGGTACAACAATCAATATGGAGCATCCATACTACAGAGAGCTCTAGGGCTGAGATGAGCTGTTGTGCTTAGTTGTAAACAAGACGAGGATTATTAACGTTACAGAAAAGCTCCCAAGAAAGTGCATGTGATTTAAGCATTGTGGCATGACTTTGCTGCAACACTTGACATGATTCGCATTGTGTAAAAGCATTTAAAAACTGTCCCCCTGCAGAAATCTTTAACCTGTATTAATATTACACACACACACACACACATACACACACACACATACGTGTGTATATATATGTGTATGTATAATAAATTCTAGTTTCAATGTACAGTAGGGTTGCAAGGTATAAGGTGAAAGAAAAGTTGACAGTTATCATACCATGTAGATTTACCTATTGTATTGTACCTGGACGGAGAATCTCCCCTTTATTTTAGTTATTTTCAAAGCGGAGACTTTTTTTTACACATTTCCATTAAACAAATGTTCACAAGTTTCATTTAAAATAAGCCTTCCATTTTCATTCATTAAAGGGTCATTCTGACTGATACCAAACATTTTGTAATACCATGATATGATAAAGCTGTGATATTTTCTGAGACCGTTATCGTACCATTAAAATCTCATACTGTTGCACTCCTAATGTACAGTCATGGCAACATTGTAAGTATTGGCTCTAAAATACTTAAAATCTCAACTCATTAGTGCACCAAACTTCCCACGCACCACAGTGAGCCTTATGTTAAGTTGATCAGTGTTCATTACTGAGCATTTTGATAAGAATAGTGTTAATGCTGCATACAGGGATGACTTAACACTCTACATTAGTACATTACATTATAATAACATTATAAACTGTATATGTCATCACAGAAGTATGCAAACTTTAACTAGTGTGCAGTTGTGAGCTTTCTGAAATTTAAATAGCGTTTACACTGTATACAATGATTGACACACAAATACAATATGGTAACCAACAAGACAAATCATCATCTATCCTGTTGAGTTTAAGGACATTGACAAAGTCATCAAAATTTGGTTCTTGAGTGTCCTCATTGTCCTCTTCGAATGAGTTCCACCTTTTTCTTTTTAGCTGCTGCTTTAGACCAGTTCAGACTGACTCTGTGTACCAGAGGCTCCATTATATCCCAGTAGCTACAAAGGAGCCTTTGTTAAACACATGCACATTAAAATGAAACAATGTCAGAAGAGAACATCTCTCTCTTTGGTGGAGCTGCACATGGCACAGTTGGGAGAAGTTTACCTAGAGGGCCTTCTATCAGAAATTGATTTCTTGGCTAAGGTTAGGAGAAGTTAGGAGTTAGGAGAAAGTGGTGGTTTTGGTTAAAATGAATACATAGATTTCTGTCAGAAAGGGCTCTCTGGGAGGAAAAACTTCTCCCATGTCCACTGACAGCACAGAGACATAGGCAACCTGTCATAAGGGGGCACAAGTAGACTTAGTTATAACAGATCACAAGCCAAAATGTTGCTTTACTTCACACACCTTATCATGTCTTATCCTACATTTTCTATTGATACTGTGATGATATTGTAGAATTGACTGTTGGACTTTCACAAAATACTTGAACATGATGAGATTATTGATAAATAATCATCAGTAATGTGGATATAATACATAAGTGAGTAAAAACAAGTAATAGAACAGGTCAAACAGTCTGGTAAGTTTACACAATTAGGCTCCATCATTTTAATGTAATGCAACCTTTAAAACAGGACAACATTTAGCATATTAACATATCCAAAATCTAAGAAGATATCTAGTCTCATTTCACATTATCTGTTATGTTTGAAACCACTATCACAATATTAACAAAATAGTTTTCCAAGATATAATGTATTACGCAATGGTAAATGTATGCACAAAGTCACATGTGCAGTAATACAAATGATGTTCAGCCAAATGAACTTTGTTGCACTGTTACCAAACACTTATAATGTGTAAAACACAAATTGCAGTAACTCCCTATATTAGTTTTTAATCACATTATATTGTCAATTATAATATTCTTTTGGATCTAACTTTAGCTCTTCTTAGTAAAATCAATACATTGATATTGTTGAATATATAGATTATGTAAAATGAATGTAATACTCCACTAACATAGTTGTGCCCAGTATTAATTTTGACAACTATTCTAGATTTAGTCTTAGTTTTGAGACAAAAATCCTTATTAGTTTTAGTCACATTTTAGTCACTTTTATCTTTCATAGTTTTAGTCGATGAAAATTCAAAACATTTTTGTCAACTTTTAGTCATTATGTTTTCTATATGTTTTTTAATCTTTAAATCTATGCAGTTAGGCTGATTCAGGTATGAGGAATTAGAAACAAAGTAACAGGTTGTATAACATTTTCATTTAGACAGTTTTTCCTACAACTACAAATAATTTCTACACACTTACAAACTGTCATTTCTCCAGCAGTATTTGACAGGTTTGAGGAGTGATTTACGAGCACACACTTACTGATCATCATTTGAAAAGCTCAACATCTCTGTGTTTATGCTCTCAAAAACTTTGACACCACAGATAATTCTGAGACAACTAGGATTTGTACCCAGGTTCATCATGAACTCATCTGACTTTTCCATCTCACTGTTAAGAAGCAAAAACATACTTAATTAAAGCCTGAATTCTTTCTTAATCTGCAACATGTTAGTCTGGAGGTTTAAACTTGTGTCCTGTCACAAAGCTGGTGATTGAAACTAAAGTCTCATCTCTGTCAGAGAAAACTGATCTGAGTTCAGACTGTTTTATTTACAGCACAGCTACACTCAAGATAACTGAGCCTCATACCTGCCTGACAAACAGCATCAAACCATAAACTTTTCAAGACAGTCCTGATCTGAGTGGAGTCCTAGAGGGATCAGCTGTGAAGTCCAGCCGGTGGCTGCTTGCTCCACTGCCGTTAAGCGGCTAACAATCAGAGCTGCTAACAGCCACCGCTGCAACTAACAAACCCCACAAGTCTATTCAACAGCTCCACCATCCATGGTCAGACACACATGGCTGATTATTTACGGCTGAATTACAGCTCACAACTCACACCAATGGCTAATGTTGCTGCAATGTGACTGTGATTTGCTGGCTAGTGAAATGTGATGCAGACTATTTACTGGATTTTACGGCTGTCAAAAAAAATTTGAAGTTTGAAATATATTCGAATATATATATTTTTATAAGTTTGAACCTAAATTTGATAATTCGAATATCATTAATAATTAATGAATACTATTAATAACGTACAATCCCGTTCGGGCAGAAATGACTCATGCACAAGCCGGGCCAGAGAGGGACGCAGACCCCCAAATTCCACCAGATGCGTGTTGGTTGCGTCTGTGCACGCAGCAGATAACTAGGGCAGCCGTTCAGCAACGGACCTGTATTCAGTGGAATTCCTGCGAGAGACGGAGGGAGAGGCACGGACGGAGGAGCCTGCTGCGCCAACACCACCCACTACGCTGTCCGCGATGTGTGACCTGTTCGGGGAGACATACAGGGAGAGTGGTGCACCTGCTGCCTCCCTGCCTACCCTTTTTGAAGAAGAGATGAAATGTTACCAAAATGAGACACCACTACGAGTCGACCAGGATCCACTCTTGTGGTGGAAAACTACGCACTGAAGCATCCAAACACTGCAGTCAGAAGCACTGCCATTCTCGGCTTTCAATGTCTGATAGTCCAAAAAGTAGCAAAAGGACTCCCGCACACTGTCCAACTTGCAATAAATCATTTATTTGCGATGTTTCGGTACTAGACCTTCATCAGGCAAAAATGTCTGATAGTCCACCAGTAACATTTTCGTCATGTATCGTCAACAAAAATGAAACATAGATTTCTAATAAGTTTTTATTATCAAGATCTATTTGTAGCTCATCATCATCTCATTTTCATCATGGAAAAAAAGTCTTTGACAAAAATAAACACTGGTTGTGCCATCACAGAGATGCTGTAAAATAGTTAAGGACAACAGTCCAGTCTGATTTGACACAGGTGATGTTATGCAGTTCATATAGTTCATGGTACTCACAGTCACACCAGTGCTGTGTTGGTATTTGGCTGGCAGGTATATTAGTTTAAAGCTACTGTCTGTGTAATACTAGCATTGTGCATGTGTATATATACTGTACAGAAGCAAAGCTTCTGTCTGTTCATGTCATCCATCTATATAAACAGTCTATGCACTGGCAGGGTTGGAAATTAGCAGCAGATTTGCTTTACTCACCAGCCAATAAAAGCAATGGTAATCTATTGAATTTCTGGGGTAGTTTGGAATCCACCAGCCACAGTTGCAGGTGGACAAAAAAGTTAATTCCCAACCCAGAACACTAGGTAGCAGCTCTTTTTGTTCTTTCAGGTTCATCAGGCTCACTGAAGTTCTGCCCTGTATCCACTCATCATGGTGGACTACTACCAGGTTTTAGGAGTTCGGAGAGATTCGTCTGCAGAGGACATAAAGAAAGCGTGAGTTGCTAAATGTTTTTAAATTTGTCTTAGCTGTGATGTTCTGAAACACTTCAGCAGATATCTACACAGCCATTCTATCATCTTTTGTCCTCCAAAGGCCCCGGCTGGCAGCTATACCACTAATGAACAAATATCTGTAGGCTGGTCCTTTGGAGCTTCGACAAAACTACTGTGTTTGCTCAAACTAACAGAGTAATCAATCTGCAGCTCACAATTAAAGAGTCTCAAGGGACACATTTGTAAAGTCAGAACAAGTAAACACATCATGCACCAGTAGAGCAGTGAGTGTATCTGAGATTTACGGATTCCTGTGCTCAGCGTCTTCAAGCTGCTCATTTTCAGCTTCATCTGATTGTGGGAAACTGCAAACTGCACTGTATTTGAGTTGGGACTAAGTAGAGTAAATCTTTAATGTCACCTGGGGGCAATGTGGCTGGAGAGGTGACATCTGTTATTACTCCAAGTAATGTCAGGCTACTTCCCAGTGTGCTTCATTAGCTTTAGCTGCCAGAAATAGCTGAGTCTAACAGACAGATACAGGCACATCCTGCTGAAAAGTGTCAACCAAAAAGGTAAAGTTTTAAATCCCTTCCGGAGGGCTCACAGATCATGATTTGCAGAAGGATTAAAGTTTATTTTGTGCTAATTCATAAATATGATCATCTAACTTCCCAACTTATTGTGGATAATACAGGACCGCTTTCTTGTTTTATTCAGTGTTGTTCCTCATCAATTACTGACAGTTTTATTTCTGAGCATTTTCTTTCACACATTTTTTATCTCTTGTGACATAGGGAATGTGAATTAACTAACATTGTTCATTTTTATTTAAATGAACTTTACACTAGCAGTGGAGTTTCTAAATACACTAAAATAAAAGGACCAGATGTAATGAATTGTTCATGTATAACATCTAAAGGTTTTTATATAAATGCTTTTTTTAACCACCAGGGAAAAGTCTCATTGAGATTAAACATCTCCTTTTTTCGAATGACCTAGACAAGAGGGCAGCAACAAGTACAACTGTCACACACTACAAAAACGAAACAAAACAATACAAAAAACAGTTATAATGCATAAACAGGTACAATTTCAGGTAAATCAGGCTCAAGGTTCATAATTTCTTTATTTGCACCTGACGGTAAATATGTTGGTGCAGATGTGAAATTCAGTATTTCAAAACAGGATATCACAGCACTACAGATTTAAAGGACAATAATCCGACATACATTAAAACAAGTCTTGTTAACTATCAGAATAGTATAAAAGTATTAGAACTCTCATGAATGTCATGACAAAGTGCTTCTACATACATACACACACACTCACCCACTCTCTGAAGCTTAAAGTGAACATTTTGGAGCAGTCACATTGACCAAGCATACTACTTTAGTGATGCCTTGAAATTGGGTTAAAATCCTCCATAGTGAATCAGCTCAGCTTTTTGCACAGTTCTGTCCTAACCTTGGGAACCAACATCTGTACAACATTCTAAGAACACAGGCTCATGTTGATTATGGTTTTTAATCTTGTGGACTCTGACACATTGCTGCTGAATATTCAATCAGCTAATTATACAGTCATGACATTATAAATCTTTTAGATAACGCAAAGGCCGACGATATACTTGCTTTTTAACCATAGGTTTACATAGACAACTGGCTGCGTCGTGAATAAAATTTTTCACATACTTGCCAATGTACCACGCATGTTACTGCAGGATTCCACTAGAGGGCACACCAGAGAATTTAAACCATATAGAACTTCAAGATTTGCACGATGTAAACAATAAACACGGCTGTTCTTGAGAAGCCATGAACAACTTTTGAAATTCTGTGCATGTAAATGTGTGGGAACCCTGGTATTACATCTTGTTGGTACATCACGTTAATTTCTGAGGACATGCACAACCAATACTCCAAAGGTACGCAGGTGATGCGAGGCAGCCATCATGTGCATGTGAACATGTACTTAAAAGCAAGTATATCTCCAACCTAAGTTATTTTTTTTGTACTTCCAACATAGAAAACTCAACCTGGCGTTTCACTCCGACTTTCACCAGCGTTTCCATCATTGTTTTTCCTCACACAAGTTACCTCTAGCAAGATTTTAGAACAAGACTTCTCATTGAGCAACATGTGGTTACACACAGTGACAGGCCAGATCAGCACAAAGTAATAAAAAACATTACATTTCTTTGTAGGACCTTTTCCATATTGTTATCAGACACAATCTGAGTCTCTCAGTGGCAAAAACAAACACTTTTAGTGGACATAACTTGACAGCAAACATCTGCCCCTAGGAATTACTTTGCATCTTTTGCTGCTGGACCAATTTCAAAACTTGTTGTACAAAAACATGGTACATTGGATCCAGGTTGAAAAACAGCTAAGCTTCCTTTAATGTGAAGCAGCAGCAGCAGCAAGAAATGTTGGGTCTGTGAAGAGTGATCAGTGAACACAGAGGCTTTTAGCAATGAGATAATGTTACTCTGTAACTTCATCTCATTGTAGTACGTGCTGCATCGTTTCCTGTAAATCCCAGCATTCTTTTTGCAACAGCTGAAGTGTAAATAATATCTACAATGTTTTTGATATGATTGTAATCTTAAGGATTAGAACTTTATAAACACAGTTTAATTTCATAGTTGACTGACACCATAAATTTAACAGTAATGAGATATTAAGACAATAAAATGGCACAAATACTACAGTCAGTGAGATAGAAAATTGTAGTTTCGGATAAAGAAACAAAATCACCCATTTTGGTAGAGAACACTGTTGATTGCTCTTATCAGTAATTAGCAGAATCGTGGCAGCTAGATAAAAGTTCATGAGCACAGTTTTTTGTTTTTTCATTGAAGTCTTACTCTTTTTCCTTCTGTCCTCATGCAGCTACAGAAAGCTGGCGTTGAGGTGGCACCCTGATAAAAACCCAGAGAACAAGGAGGAGGCTGAGAAGAAGTTTAAGGAGCTGTCAGAGGCGTATGAAGTTCTGTCTGATGGTTTGTACCACAACTCTCTGTACAAGTCTGCAAATAAACACTGTACAGCAGTTAATGGAGTAAAGCTGATACCAACAAAGTTTCTCTTCCTTCTCTGGCTTCTCCTGTTACTGACTTTCTGTTGTGGTTCTACTTTGAGATTTTTCTCTTTCCTCTTCCAGCCAACAAGAGGAGCATATATGATCGCTATGGCAAAGAGGGACTGACGGGGAACAATGGAGGAAGAGGTAAGTGCTCCTTTTCAGGAAAGGTTCAAACTGAAATCATTTATTTTTGTAGTCTGTGTGGACAAATGGTTTTAGTTTGAAAGAAAATATTTTTATCAAACATGACATGATTTCCAGGTCACTTTTACAGGATGTTTCACTGTTTTTATGTGCATTTTCACTTTTGCATAAAAAACCTTTTAGTGGAAAAATTATAAAGAGAAATTTCGAAATATTGCAAATAAGGTTTTATGCTTGGGGGAGGTGGAAAAGTTGGTGTATTGATAAAAGATAGATGCGACTAAGTGCAATGGTTTCGAGAGGCATCGGTCTGCAGAGCTGGAGAGCCACAGATTTAGACCTGTACATGTACACAGTTTTATGTTGTGTGGAGATTCTTAAATATATTTTAAAGGTTGTTATTGTAAATATAACATCAGCCTTGTGTTTGCAATTGCCTGTTAAACAAGGTCATCTCACAGAAATACGTGAAATGACCACGACCTCTTAACACCACACTCCGTGGTGGCAGCACGTAATGGGTTGAAATTACGTGCCGGTACCATGGAAACAATGCCAATGTAAAGTCAATTAGGATCCTTTCCTGTGGTGGACACATGGATTTCCTGATTCAACAACGTCCTGTGTACACACAAAAACATGAAAGTGTTCTTGATATTAAAATGGAAAATATATTCCTCTGTTATAATTTCCCACCAATAATAATAATAATAATAATAACATGATAGTTCAGCTGTACTAGATATTTGATATAGGCCTATTTAAATATTCAGTCCCCAAAAATGCCATTTCTACAGTATTAGCTAAATTATCTGAAATTAACCATCATCTTTACTTTTTCTTAACATAGTTCATCTAGATGCAGTGTCATTACTGGTTCGGCTTTACTAGATATTTGATATGTTCAGTAGATGTATCATTTTACGACTCTATTTTACAACAAGCCGCAAAAAACCTACCGTCCCAAAAACGCCCTTTTTAGAGTGCTATCTAAAATATCTGAAATTAGCCAACATCCTTGCTTTTTTTCTTAACGTAGTTCATCTAGGTGCAGTGTCATTACTAATTCAGCTTTACTAGATATTAGATATATTCAGTAGATGTATCTTTTTATGACCCTATTTTACAAGCCGTGAGCAAACCTACCATCCTAAAAACGCTGTTTCTAGCGTATTAGCTAAAATATCGACATCTGTACTTTTTCTTAACATAGTTCATCTAGGTGCAGTGTAATAACTAGTTTGGCTTTACTAGATATTAGATATATTCAGTAGATCTATCTTTTTACAACCCTATTTAGAGCCCTACTTTGAAAATCAGAAGAACTACAACTATGTTGCTGATATGTATCAAACTGCATGGCGCGGTCCCAGGGAATTGTAGTTTTTAAAAGAGATAATTGTTTTTCCTAGATTTGGAAGTTGTAAATACTGAATTGAGAGTACACTGTGGACTTTAAGGGGATGGTAAACACACTTGCGTAATCAGATTTTAAATATCTAATTTCTAAATGGGTGAAAATCAATTTTATCCATAATTTACCCATACCTGACAGCACCCCCAGTTGTTGACTACACTCACATGATAGTTGAGGTCAAGAGCTCTCTATAACAGTTGGTCCCATGTCTGTACCCCCTTTTGTTGCTGAGTTATACGCCTTCAAATATGCACTGAGGTCAACGTTCAACGGTGAATGGCTGAAAGCAGGAGCCATGCAGAATCTTCATACTGACATATGTTACTCTCCAGGTTGAGACCTTTCCAATGATGTATTTGGTTTAGCTCTACGGCAAAGTTCAGATTTTTTCATTTTTTGGACACAAGCCATGCCAGGTGTAGTTTCAGAGAGCACTTTGAAGGCCCAGTGTATAAAATGATTTTTGTTTGTTTCTTTGCTTGTTTTTTTCTTTTTTACTGTAGAGAGTTACTAAAATCTGTATTAAAACTACATTAAAACTGTATTGATCAAATCAATGACTGGATGTGCCAGAATTTTCTCCAGCTAAATCCAGAAAAGACCGAGGTATTAATTTTTGGCCCTAGAAATGAAAGGGCAAAGATCAGCACCCACCTTGGCTCTATGTCATTGACAGCTACAAATCAAGCCAGAAATCTTGGTGTTATTATTTATTCAGACCTGAACTTCAACAGCCATTTAAAGTTTATTACTAAATCTGCCTATTACCACCTGAAAAATGTAGCTAAAATTAAGGGGCTTCTGTCTAAACAAGACATGGAAAAACTTATTCATGCATTCATTTTTAGTAGGTTGGATTATTGCAATGGCTTATTTACAGGCCTTAACAAAAAATCAATCAGACAGCTGCAGCTGATTCAGAACGCTGCCGCCAGAGTCCTTACAAACACCAGGAAACTGGACCATATTACACCGGTCATTAAATCACTACACTGGCTTCCTGTGAGTCAAAGAATAGATTTTAAAATCTTACTGCTGGTCTACAAAGCTCTGAATGGTCTCGGACCAAAATACATGCTTGACCTAAAGGTTCCCTACGAAGCATCCAGACCCCTTAGGTCATCTGGAACAGGTTTGTTGTGTGTTCCAAGAACAAGATCCAAACAAGGTGAGGCAGCATTCAGTTATTATGCTCCTCACCTGTGGAACAAACTTCCCGTAGATCTGAGGTCTGCTCAAACTGTCAGCTCCTTTAAATCAGGGCTAAAAACACTGTTGTTTACTGAAGCATACTCTTAGATTAAATACTTACCTGCTGTATTCTACTGCCCGTACTTTTTAACTACACACTGCTGATTTATGCCTTTTATTATTCTACTTCTTTTCTTATCCTGACTGTTCAATGTATTGAGCCTGTTTTTATTTTATGTTACTGTATTTTATTATTATCACTATTATTCTCAATTTCTATTTCCCTTTTTAATCAACTGTTTTTATTGTTTTAAATTGTGTCTTGTTGCTTTTAATGTCTCTGAAAAGCACTTTGAATTACCTTGTGTTGAATTGTGCTATACAAATAAACTTGCCTTGCCTTGCCTAAAATGAGTCATCCTCAGAGAATACAATACGGCGCCTCCCTCTATGTGATGGTGTTACCTCTCCGGTTCTTCCATGCTCAGCCTTATTTTTTTCTTCTTATTTATTTATTAGTGGCATTTGGATTCGGTTATGGCAGACGGACAGCAATCTGAAATGGAATGAAGCCCACACACGGCAGACAGTAGCTACAAAACAGTAGTGGAACGCGCCCACAGCACAATGCTCTTAAAGGATAACTTCTGTATTTTTTCAACCTGGGCCCTATTTCCCCATGTGTATGTGTACAACTCTTTCTAAAATTGGTACAGTATTGAGGGAGGCGGATGCAGCCGGGAGCCGCGAAACAAGCTAAAATGGCAATGGGGCCGTATAAGTTTGCGCATTAAAAGTGCTTTTTTCGCCACTGACCGGTTCAGATCGCCAATGCTATCTCTGTAAATAGCATACTAAGCGTTTCGAACATTGCTTATATAACATTACCTCCACTATGTCTGTAGCTCTCTCTACTCGTGGGACAGCGGTTTTCTTGAGGAAGAGGTGTTTCGGGATTGCATGTCTTCTCTTCTTCGGCTGGCAGTAGTCATATTGGGAGAAGTGAGCACTACAGACCTGATACTCTGTGAGGCGCAGTGTAACAAGCCACAACTTCAGCATCTCGCCATCCAACAAAGCCAGCCTGTGAAAGCTGTATGGGGTGTTGCACGACATCCTGTTCTTGCAATTCGGATAAGCACAAACACGAACCATTGTTTTCAATCGATGCAGTAAAACTCTCAACTGTACTCCGGGACAACCAGCGCCACTCTGAGCGGTGCTCAGCATGGCTCCTCTGTTTTCTTCCGGCAACAAGCAAAGCTCTCGCGAGATGACGTCACTGCCCAGAGGAAGTGATATTTACAGAGATAACACTGGCGATCTGAACCGGTCAGTGGCAAAAAAAAGCAATTTTGATGCGCAAACTTATATGGGATGCATTTGCCCCCATTACCGTTTTAGCTCATTTCGCGGCTCCCAGCTGCATCCGCCTCCCTCAATTGTACTTATGAATCATACGCACACATACACATGGGGAAATAGGGCCCAGGTTGAAAAATACTGAAGTTATCCTTTAAAGCCCTGCGCTATCAAAAGCTGGCAAAACACATTTATTTTATTGTATGGCCTTGACATTAACCTGTCATATTGTTGAGTTATCAAGGATACTTTCGTGTTTTTGTGTGTATACAAGAATGTTAAAGATATCATTGAGGAAAACGAGGTTGGCGTGACGTTATTGAATCAGGGAATCCGTGTGGACACCACGTAAATGGATCCTCATCGACTTTATATTGGCATTGTTTCCGTTTTACCAGCACGTAATTTCAACCCATTACGTGCTGCCACCACAGAATGCGGTGTTAAGAGTTCGTTGTCATTTCACATATTTCTGTGAGATCAGGTTGCTGTTAAAAGTGGAAGTGGAAAACTTTTCCACTAGCTGGTACACTAGCTTGCTAGCTACCGCTGTCTGTTTATCCACTCTTTGATAATGGATTTTTACAGAATACAGCAACTTGCTTATTTTAGAAGGATCACCGCAAAGAAATTAATTCTAGTTTAGATAATCAAACGGAAAATGGATCATAGATATTTGTTGGCTTTGGCTGCCAGCTTATGCAAGTGTAGCTAGTCACTTTAAAAGTTGCCTTTTTCCTCTTCAAAATGTTCATTTAAAACATTGCTGTCTGTTGATACTTTGACTAGGGTTAATGCTAGACTGTCTTCTGGTCTAGAGGAACAAGTCTGCTTGACCCGAGGGCAGAGGCATGAAACCCTTGGGGACAAAAATGACAAGTGGCCTGGCTCTAAGCCCCTAAGCAGCCTGGCAGTGTTAGCTTGCGTAAAAAATTACTGACAGTTCCTCCACCCTCTTGAACTTGTGCATGGGCATGTCTGAAACTAGGCCTGGACCTCACGCATGCGTATGTCTAAAACTGTGGGTCTGTTGGGGCTCTACGGCTCTGCAGGTTGATGATTTGGACAGTTTGAGCAAATAAATGATGTAAAATCATGACGCACCATCATTGTATAGGCCACTAGCGCTCCATGTTCTCTCTGGAGTAGGGTTGCAAATTGTAAGCACTTGCCTTAATCGAGCATTGGTAATATTAGCGATCAATTCCTCGATTTATCCTGATTTAAAAACAACATAAAAACTTAATTCATACACAACAATGTCAGATATGTTTTTTTCTTCAATCAAAGCTTTATTTCTACAAAACATCATGCATATTTTCTGACAGTATTGCATAGCCTATTATACATGAAGATGTACAGGCCTGATCTTAATATGAAGCATATTGAATAACAGATTACATGTAAAGCACGCTCATAAAAATCACTCAGGCTCATAAAGCCTTACAAAAAAACCACGCTCAAACATGTAATGCTGCAACATTAGAAAATAACGTAAAAAAAAGCGTTCTGATTTCTGTCTACTTGTTCTTGTTGAGGGAAATTAGCAAATTAAAACTCTTAAAAACTCATCTTGTAAACAGTTGTGCTACTTCCTCAAAAATCACAGTATTTATTTAATGTCAGTGTTTGTAGCAGTTACTGTTCAAAAAGAGTTCTGTGCCTTATACCAGAAAGAAGAGCTGCACACTCGTGGTTGTAGTCTGAACCTTCTGCAAAACATTTCTATCAAACAGACTTCTGTCTGACTGCTCTGATAAGATTAGACAATTTTTTTCATATTTCAAGAGAATTGCAGTGCAGCCTCTGCAGCACTAAGTATTATAATGGTGGGAAATAAAAGCTGACTCAGCAGTTTTGAATAGATTTTGTTATTATTTGTTTCTGCTCTGTGTTTATCACTTGCAAATGACATGCTGTTTCAGGAGGCCATTTCCACAACGGAGATCATTTCCATGAACCATTCACATTCCGCAACCCAGATGACGTCTTCAGGGAATTCTTTGGAAGCAGTGACCCATTTGCAGACTTTTTTGGTAATCAGTCAGTTTATTTGTCACATGAAATCATGTCGGGTACAATTCCAGTGAAATGTAATCCTGCCAGTTTCTTAATTTTGTGCATTAAAATGGTGTAATAATCAATCAAAGTCTATGGTTTGTGAGGTAAGGGGGTTGCAGTCTCAGGCATCTGCACCAGTGTTGATTTACTTTACTCCTCACACTCATTTTGTTTCCTGTCCTGCTCTCTCAGGTGCAGATCCATTTAGTGATGATCCATTTTTTGGCAGTGGCCGGCGGCACCAAAGTCGGGCAAACCGTAGCCACCGGACAGGTGGCTCATTTTTCGGGGGCTTTGTTGGTTTTCCTCCCTTTGGTGCTGGCTTCACACCTTTTGACCCAGGTGAGATGTGCACCAGTGAATATATAAAAAAAATATGGAACACACAAGCAGAAAAATCACACACTGTTTGCAAACCACCTGTCTAAATGAGACTCTCTTTCTGTGTCCTGGTTATCTCAGGTTTTGGTTCTTTTGGCTCTATGAGCACCATGGGTCATATGGGTCACATGGGTCACATGACAACCATGGGCAGTCTGGGAGGTGGAGGCTTCACTTCTTTTTCCTCCACTTCCTTTGGAGGAGGAGGAGGTGGAGGAGGAATGGGCAACTTCCGCTCTGTGTCCACCTCCACCAAGATCATCAATGGCAGGAAGATCACTACTAAAAGGTAGATACTAGCCAACTGGGGTACTACAGTGATTAGAAACTGTGTTTGTAAACTTTTTTACTTTCTCTACACAGCAGTACAATACGCATGGTATGACTTTATTTATTCTTTGCTGTCTAGTAAAGATTAAACGATGTACATAGTAGACAGACATTAGACATGTAGAAAACCTAAAATTCATCCAGTATTACTGAAATATTAACCAAACTCCAAAGAAGCGAAAAACATTGCTTGACGGGATAGTTCAGATATTTTAAAATAGGGTTATCTGAGGTAATTTTCCATAGTCAAGGTATCACATACAATAGATGTCAGTCAGCACACCCCCAGTTTGGAAACGTAGGCTGGTGTACTGACCCAGAAGGTAAGCAGTGTACTGCTGTGGAGGGGCAGCAGCAAAATGTATTTTAGCCACCTAAAAACAAAAAAAATAAAGACATTGGTTTAAGTGTTTGCTATATTTAGAATAATCTTCCCGCGGTACTTTACTACCAGATAGCAATTTCAGATGAGAAACTGAAGCCGTTATCTCTCTCTAAAGCCAGACTCCTTTTGAGAAAAACAATGATTTAACATCACTGAACAGGGGAGCTACCGGAGTCTCAGTTGATTGGTTAGTTTGTGTTATTGCGTGACTTTGGAGTTTTAAAAGATTAATTCAGATTCATCGAAGCCACACAGTAACTAACTGATCGAGGCAGCAGTAGAGCAACTAGTTCCTGTTTAGCTAATATCTTTAGTAATATCAGAATTATGCAATCCTTTAAACAAATATTTGTAGCTATTGTTCTCTAACTGAGGAGAGGTCGACTTCAGCAAATCACATCTCTGTAAGGAGCTGTACACATGCCACATTTTTTGCACCCTCAAATCCATTGTTTTCAGTGTAGATGCAAAAGCAATCACATGCCAGAGCGATGCTGTAGGGCACACACCTGATCCTAAGCGGCTGTTCTTCAGGGCGCAACGGCTGTGCCCTGGGATAACCTGGGTTCAACTTATTGAACACAGCAGTGCACACTGCATGTCATGAGACGAGGACCAAACAATCACAGCCGACAATAGGCCTACACACAAACAGTGCCTAGAAGAAGATCAGTCCTGCACTCAGGATTTCAGGTAAATGGGCTATGATACGGTGCTTGTTAAGGTTGCTTAGCAACCTCAGACACAACCTGCCATCACACTCTTGAAAGCTGTCACAGAAAAGGCACTAGAGTAGCACCCAGTGTCTGACCTCGCATTTTCCAGGTGGTTAAAGACACGGCATGTGTACGCAACCTAACACCATCTGTCTTTAAAGTCTGATGGAAACTTCAGACATTAAAGACTATCTTTCCTCAATGCCAACTGCTTACAGTCTGAATATCCAACATAATGGTTAAAGGTTAGTCGGTGGTCATATTTGTGAGGAAATGTATTTGGGGATCTGGGTTGCTTAGACTAGTGAGAATTGGAGGCATGTGTCCAGCTGCTCTCCAGCAGTGACTGCTCCCCCCCTGTGGACCAGATGACAGATATCACATAAGCATTGTAGCTCTTTCTGTAACTGTGCTGACATGTTTGAATAAAGCCATTACACAACATTTGCTCAATAGAGACCTTTGTCTGAATGACAAATAAACATCTGTTTAACGGATGAATGAAGCCAACGATGTTCAAGTTTCCATGTCCTAATCATCAGCTGACAACATGCTTTTTTTTCTTCTGATTAGGAGGATTTGTGTCTGTAAAGACTGGTTTAAACTCACATGTACATTCTCTCCTCTTCCTCACCCTCTCTTCTTCCAGAATTGTGGAGAATGGTCAGGAGCGGGTGGAGGTGGAGGAGGATGGGCAGCTTCGGTCATTAACCATTAACGGTAAGGAGCAGCTGCTGCGACTGGAACACAAGTAAAGACAGAAGCATCATCTGCTGGAGAAGTGTTACCTCAGCACAAACATACCAACAAACTTGAGCTCCAAACAGAAGGAGAAAAAAAGCAACAAAACAATGTAATAATAGTGCTCTACTGTTGTTTGGATGTACATACTTCGGTTGTGTTTATTTCCCCTCATGTCCTCTCCCTGCTGACTCTCATTTGTTAACCAATGATTCAAATCAGACGATTTGGATGCTGACTTTTCTATGCATTTTGTTAATGTATTTCTGAATTGGAGCTGTCCTTATATTTTGGCTCAGGGTGGTGTTATTGTTTCAGTGTTTGGGACCACAGTATTGTTCTAATGTATATGACCAGAACCCTCCCTTCCTCCCCTCATTCTTTCTGTATGCGCTCCACTGTGTGTCGGTCTGTGTGCAGACAGCACACATACTGTGTTCAGAAAACAAAGCATGACTTTGCTTTTTCATCTGAATAGTGAAAAAACAAAAAGTGTTGAATTTGATTTTAAAAAGTGTGTAGGAATAACTGAAGCATCTTCCCCCTCTCTATTTACTGCTTGTCTAACCTCTTCTTAGTAATAATTCTTTTTTATTAAAAAAAATGCTGGTAGGATGAGTTATGCAATTTTATATGTTCTAATACCAATGTGTTTTTTTTTTGTTTATTTAATTATGCATGTACACCTTATGATGTTGAGTCTTAATGTTAAAGCTGCATTATGATGCACAATTAATGGAAGGCATTCTATAAATGATATATGGATATAGAAGGAATTTTGTGTACTTTGTAAACCAATAAATCTGAGCTTAATCCTGTTTTCAGGGTACTAAAATCTGTCTGGTCTCTGCTCTGTGAGTCTGCAGCGAGTCACTTTAACAATCTGTGATCCAACTCTCAGGTGTCAGGAGTGTCATCATAGTATTAAGAAGTATTGATTTTGTATTCTAGAAATTATTGTTTTCTAAATACAACTAAACTTTTGGTAGCCCAGTAGCCATATAAAATCAGTTACTGCAAATAAAAATGACTGAAGTGAGATAAACAGACTGTAATAACTCACACTATATTTTATTGCAATACTCAGAACATTTCAAAACATTTAAGATTGCAATAATATTGTACCGTGGGGCCTCTGATGATTCCCACCCTGAGTAGTAGCCAAAGTGTCAGTACTCACAGTTACATTAGATCTCATCATCAGGGCCCAGTTGTACAAAAAGTTTAATCTGGATCAGAATGATCTTGATTTTGAAATCCCATGTTTTGCTATTGCAGATCTGATGACCCATTTTACTTTTGTATCAGTTTTTCAACCCTCTGGGACTGAGGGGGTCTCAGGGTGCTGTGACAGGACTCCCTGATTTTTTTGTAAAATTTGAACAAATGTAAGCAGCATTTTGTAGTCAGCACTAGTTCAGTTACAATAATATGAAGCAAAAACACTTTCAACTGCTCCATTGGTTTGGACAGTTAAAGGGCTATCTAAAGATATATCCTGTTGTTTTGGGATAAAGAGTTGCCAGCTGGAGGGGTAATCTGTCTTTTCACTGAATATGCAAAAGGTGCTGTTCAGAGGTGAGGCCAGGTAATGTGTCCCCACCCCCACCCTCAACACTCACGACGACATTCACATTCTCTCACACCCTAATCCTTTTTAAGAGTGAAGAAAAGACAAAAGCTGAGAAAAGTCCTTTTGTGGCACTGATTTGAAGCAACAGTGAATTAGATCACCCTGATCCAAATACAAACTTTTCAAGATCACCAAATCTGGATAACCAGTAAATGGGATTGTATATCACAGTCTAGGCTACCAGTTTTGTAAAGACCAACAGGCAGAATAGCTGGTGTGGGGTCACTTAAAGTAGTAAGTTTTTGAAAGTCAGATAAAATGAGGGACGCAATTATTAGAAACGATTTTGACTGTTGTTGTAGGTGATATAGAGTTATAACTGAAAGTTAAAATTTAAAGTAATAATCTTTAAGATTTTAATTTACATAAATGTTATACCACTTTCTAATTGAATGAGGTAAGAATGGTGATTGACCCTATGGCACTCTGATGAAAGCCCCTGCATTTGCAGGACTACATATTGGGTGTCTGTGGCAACACTCCAAGGAAAAATCAAAAGCAACACACAGTTATTAATAATCCACTCTAACACTCACCAAAACACACACACACACACACACACACACACACACACACACACCATCTATGCTGTGGTAACCCTTTCATCTGGCCAGCTGCAGGACTCATAAAACTAGGTGACATGAATAAGTTCACCAGCCTGATTTCAAGCCTGTCTGACGACAAACACACTGCAATTACAGCTTGTCACCATAGCAGCCACCAAAGAGAACAAAACAGAGATCTTTAAGATTGTAACTTCGAATTATTTTTGTTGATAAAGGTTTTACTGCAGTTTGTTCCTTGTTGAATCCTCTCTCCTGCTGGGATCAGGAAAATCCTGATTTTTTTTTTGGATAAAACATGATCCTGATCCTACTGAAGAGTTTTGACCAACACATACCAAAGGTTTGATCCACATCAAAACCAAGAGGGGATTATGTGATTTAATCTGAAATCAGAATCCTTTTTTTTTCTTTTGAACAATCCATTTTCAAGATTTGATCCAATCTAATCCAAACTCTGATCAGACTGCATCTTAACAACTGGGCTCAGATTTCTTTGGAATGTCTATTGAATCTGTGTTTCACAAACATAACAAAACAATATCACAAACATTTGTACTGCAATGAAATCCCAAAAAGGTGTAGCTGCAGTGTAGGCAGTGCAAGTGCTTTCGTCCACATTTAGTGCTTCATCTGCACAGGTACACAGGGCCTGTATTCCATTACACCCTCTGTGAATCATTAGCCCAGGCCTACAGAGAGCTCAGACTCTGATCTGACAGACTGAGAAACAATAATGGTCTATAAACTCCAGTCTTACCTGAGGGAGCTGATATTTGCCAAGTGGAATTTGGAAGGTAGTGCTGCCAGCCAGACACAACATTAGTGCATGCAGTTTGAAAACTTGGTCCAAGTATTTAAGCATAATCCTGGCAGATGCCATCACACTGTATATATACTATTGTAAAGATAATGACAGAATTTGTGTGTTTGTGCCAACTGACCTCAATTTCCAAATTAAATAAGTGTTGTACCTTACTGCAGATATCATCTGTACGCACACTCCAAGATAAGGCAGCATCAACAGATCTTTAAATATTTACAGGTTAAACCTTGTTCAACCTCTGTGTCATGAATAATAAGGATGTTCGAACTCTACTGGAGGACTAACAAATCTTTCTTTTGTTTTCTTAAGATAAATTAGGTAATTCCTCTCCTACAAATCTATCTGATGAATATCTGATCATCTTAAGCACCAAGGACAAAAGTTTAGTATTTTCCTAAAACTTAAGTATAAATATTTGAAAGATCAGTTCAACAAATGTTATTATAAAGTGCAATAAGAGGTGAGCTCACACAATCCTTAGGTGTTCCTGAAATGGTGAATATGTCTGAATAAGTATAACCTTACACACATCCAAGCAAACAGCAACCCTGCCTACATTAATCAGACTGCATGATACAAAACTGATAAAGCACAAGATAGATAGCTGAATTTTTGGGGGGTTCTTCTGTTGTATACCGTCTGCAGTGTTGTATATTGTTGTTGTACATAAAAACAGTGGCATGCAAAAGTTTGGGCACCCCTGGAAAAAAATTCATTAACAGTGACTAGTTTAGTAAATAGAAGATCTAATGATCTCCTAAAGGCAAGAACTTAAAGATGACATATTTCTTCAATATTTTAAGCAAGATAACCTTTTTAATTTCAATCTTTTACAACTTCAAAATAACAATAGAAGAAAAAGGGCCTAAAGCAAAAGATTGGGCACCCTGCATGGTCAGTGCTCAGTGGCACCCCCCTTGGCAAGTATCACAGCTTCTAAACATTGTATGTAACCAGCTAAGCGTCTTTAGGTTTTTGTTTGGGGGATTTTCACCCATTCTTTCTGCAAAAGGCTTATAGTTCTGTGAGATTCTTGGGCTGTCTTGCATGCTGCTCTTTTGAGGTCCATCCACAGATTTTTAATGGTGTAAATGTCGGGGGACTGTGAGGGCCATGGCAAAACCTTCAGCTTCAGCCTCTTGAGGTAGTTCACTGTGACTTTCAAGGTGTGTTTGTTGTAGAAGCCATCCTCTCTTCATCTTCAGCTGTTTTACAGGTGGTGTGATATTTGCTTCCAGAATTAGCTGGAACTGAATCCATTCTTCCTTCTACCTGTGAAATGTTCACTGTGCCACTGGCTGCAACACAAGCCCAAAGCATGACTGATCCACCTCCGTGTTTAACAGTTGGACAGATGTTCTTTTTGAGCAATTCTGCACCCTTTGTTCTCCAAACATACCTTTGCTCATTGCATCAAAAAAGTTCTGTTTCAATTGAATCAGTCCACGGGACTTGTTTCCATTTTTTAAACTATGGAAATCATATATAGATATTGTTTTAGTTTTTAAAAAAATTCTGCATTCTTTCAGTTGTTTACTGTGAACATGAATGTTTATAAACATTTGTTCATAAACATTTATAAACTCAACTCAATTCAACTCAACTCAGCTCAAAGAAGACAGTTGATGTGGGTGACAATCTGATCAGGATGCCTCATCTACCCCTGAATGTGACGGTAATCCAGACTGAGAGGAGACACAGGGACAGACATACAATACTGTTCCATCTGACCTGGGGACAGTTTGAGAACTTCACGAGGGAGTAGGTCCTCTTCCTGTAAGCCAGACCATGATTATTGTTGAAAAGTAGTTGGATGGACTGGTAGGGGGCAGCTTGTTGAGTTTCCATATTGCCTTCAATGAGGATACAATATGTATAAAGTATTACTTTTCTCAGTTGTTGACAGGCCCAAATGGAATTTACAGATATTAATTCTTTCCATCCGCGATCCAAAATGAAAGTCTGCGAGATTTATTTATTTTTCCTCATAATGTGATAGACAGTTTTATTTCATGATGACAATTGCTTTTAAACAAAAATAGCCTCACACAAAACATTAAAACCTAAAATGACCTCAAGCAGGGTAAAATAACTACTTAACAGATATTAGTAGAAACTTTGAATCAGAAATTTGGTTTAATCATGAATACTTAAGAAAACATGTAAACATTTGTTGGAAAAGTCAATCAACAAAATGTGGGACACATGGCCATTAAAATGGATGGTTCAACATGGAGCAGAGAAAACAACAATAAATTTGTTCTATTAACAGTAAATCATATTTTTGACATTTCTTGTCACTACACCACTAACTCTGATTTTAATGTTAACTGAATACAACACACGCTTGTCACACACATCCACGAGGAGGTGGAGGAGACAGTAACAACATTCTGAGTTTTACAAGCAGAAGAAATCTGCAGAAAATCTGATTATCAGGGAAAAGTTGAGTTCATGGAGCATCATTATGCTGCTTGACCCCAAAAAAAACAAAGAACTCTTCTCTCACATTCTCACATTTACCACATCATTAGTTCTTCCACTGAACAACCATCAAAGAACCCCAAAAATTCATGGGAGCAGGAATTGGGAACCATATCAGTGGGTACCCAGTGGCAGCATATTTTATGACTAATCCACTCTCTCTCCATCTGTGCTTGGCAGGGCCCACTACAGTGTTGTAGTGATTGTGCACAAATCTTCAACACACTTAATACAGTGTATAATACTGCTATTATCGGTGGCATTCTGCTGGCCTTGTTCGGAGTCCCTCTACAGCCCGATATGTCTAAAGGCATGCAACCTGTTCTCACTTTTTCTACCTTATTGGCAAGGCAACTTCTTCTTCTTAAATAAAAGCATGTTGAACCTCCAACTCACAAAAGGTGGGTGAGAGACATTTTACTGTCCATTAGACTGGAGAAACTTAGATTTTTACCTTGAGGGTTCTTCCGAAAGGACTTGGAGACCTCTCCTAAACCAGATTTCTCCTTGGTCGTCAGTTCAAGGTCCACACAGTTTAACTTATTGAGCATCCTACTTGTGTTTGTCCATGTCATTGTGCTAGTTTGCTGTCTCTGTTGTGTAGCTGTCTTTTGGTTATATTTTATTTTCTATGTTTTGACAAACTTGACACATTTGCGAGACACTTGCAGTCCATTCAGAATGGACCCGCGACCCACTTTTGGACCACCAACCCACCAGTTGGAAACTACTGTCCTAAAACATATTGCATCTATGACCTCCTTGCCTGGTCGTGGAAACTAAACCTCCTCTTTTGTTCGTTTGTTTTGTTGTTTGTGTTTTTTATTTTTTAATGATTTAATTTATTAATTATTTCCTTTCTTTATGTTGGTAGTGTATTGCTAAATTTGCTGATCGCTGAACATAACATTCCTACACATGTTAAGGTTTCAGTGCACGTGTTGCCAACACCAACGCAAACAGACCTGACGGTGAAGGGTATATATATATATATATACAGTATGTATATATAAATATATATACATAAATATATATTTTATTTTATTTCATTTATTTATTTATTTTTTCTTCGAAAGTGCAGAGAATGTGTTCTGTGTTGGTTTGGAAATAAGTTGGAAAAGATGTGTATAAAGAGGTGTGTATCTTCCATGTCCTTTATTTTGTATTGAGTTGATCCTTTATTCAATAAATATAACTTTAAAAAAAAAAAAGATTATTTGGGGGGGCTTTTTGTCTGGAATCAAACCTATGGCTGGTACATGGGTCGCCTGCTCTGCTCACTGAGCAACTGGGCACCTCTCCTACAATCCTCTCTTGATCAGTGTCTCCATGCACCTTTTGAAAATTTCTTTTACAAAGTCAGTTTGCTTTCTTTCCCTTTCCTTTCTTTTATTCTTTTCAGCCTTGATTTCCCTTTCTTGGTGAATGAGATTACAGTGTACATTAGTGCTCCAGCAGCATAATCAGTCACACTCTCCAGCAGCCTTAAGCTGCATTTACTGTATAGGCAAATCCTAGTACAGGGGCGGACTGACCCATTTTGCACCTTTCAGGGGGGTGAAAGACGTTCCACTATTTTTTATGCAAACTTAAGTCTTTCAACTGATTTGTGCAGCCAAGTTGAAATTCTGGTACTGTAATGATGAACATCATAACTATATCCAATTTAGCAAGATCTATAGGGTACTGGCTGTAGATAATATTTCTAATAAATAACAATAAACTGATAGAAAACCTATTGATAACTTTAGGCCATTTGAGGTGAGAATGCATTTGGTCAAATCATTAATGTTATTGAATACATCTGTGCTTTTCCTACTATGACATGTCAGAATGTCTGCCTTAAAAGAGGTCTATCCCCCCACCTGGACTCTAATTTCTCACGGCAGCAGGCATACAAAACCAAAGCATTTCAGGGTAAAGTAAGGGAATGTCAATTCGTTAAATGGTGGGCATTTTTTACAGTGGCATTTTATGTTATCACCAGATTTATTTGTATTATATTAAGTTATAATTTCACATGTACATAGTCAATTTGATCAGTTTCTTACAAAGTAATCTGAACTTCTTCCAGATAGCTTTAGTTAACCAAACTACATTTACCCTCTCAGCTTTGCTGTATCACCTCTAATGTGAAATGACTGGAAGCTTGTAGAGTTATACTTTTAAAAGTAACTTCCCCAGCACTGTCTCTTTGTGGAAAGCCACAAATGTACCATCGTAGTCATCCCTTAGTTTTAAAGGCACCTTTGGAGTCTGGAATTTGGAGGAGAGGGGGCAGAGCCTGAGACGAAGTTGTAACTGCTATAGAATTGGAAAGCTGTGGGGCTGTGGCTATTTTTCAATATCTTCTAATAATGATACTGTGAGCATCTTGCTTCTACTGCCTTTCTATATGTGATACATGCTCTAATCAAGTTCAAACAAAGAAAACATCATTTAGGCCTTAAAGGGTAATGTCTGACTTTTTCAACATGGACCCTGTTTTCGCATGTTTGTGTCCAAGTGACTACTGGGAGCAACAATTTTTGAAACTGGTTCAGTACTGAGCGAGACAGCAGCAGATAAACAGGCTGCAATGTAATCACTTGGGGCAATTGCGCATCCTCAATGTATGTCCAGTTTTTGCCACTGACAGGCTCAGATTGTTATTTGAAGTGTCTCGCAACATTATGAAAAGGATCCTTACAGAAAAAGACATTTGTGTTAGGCAGTTGGATCCTTTTGTTTGACCTGAAACACCCCCAAAATCACCATTGCCAAACCCACTAGACTCCATTTAAATAAACTGTAATTTTAGTGTGTATAGAGCCAGCATATTTTCACATCTACGTATCTGGGTGAATTAAGATTTTATTTCAGCCAAACCAGAGTTGGTGGTTGATGGAGGGGTGGAAAATGAACCAAGATGGCTGTTATGAGTTTTATTTTGTTTTTGTGGACTTTGAATGATATCAGTTTTATAATGATAAAATTATTTAAATAGAGTCTGGTGGGTTTGAGGATGGCCATTTCTGGGCTGTTTCTGGTTAAACAAAAAGGATCTCACTCTTTAACAAAAATGGTCTATCTCTGCAGGGATCCTTTCCATAATGTTGTCAGATGCTTTGAATAACAATCTGAGTCTGTCAGGGGCAAAACCAATCACTTTTAGTGGACAGAAATTGACGAAGCGCAATTGCCCCAAGTGGTTATATTGCAGTCCGTTTTGCTGCTGCCAGTTGCAGCAGTCTCACTCAATACTGGACTAATTTGCCATTAGCCACTTAGACACAAAAACATGAGAAAAGGTTCAAGGTTAGGGTTAAATGGGTCCAGATTGAAAAATACCAAAGTTACCCTTTAACATATATTTCCTGGTTATAGAGACATACAAACAAACAAACAAACAAAAAAACTTAGAAAACGCTTGAAAACAGTTGAAAACTACGGCTGGGAACTATATAAAATGGCATAGATACAGCCAACAGATGGCACTAGAGGGCGAAGTCAAAAGTTTCACACAACAACAAACAAAGCAACAGTGGAGAAGGTCATAATATTGTACCTTTCAATGGAGGCAGCATTGAAGACAGTGATAGTCTGTGCAGCCATTATACACATCCCAACATGTGGATGGACAGTTCTTTTCACTATGTTACTGATTCATTCCATTCCGCCATCATTTAAATTTCTTCACCATCTCCATCTTCCATAATCATATCTGTTTTGAACTACGCTACACTGCCTCAGTTTCGTTCGCATTTGTAAACTCTCAGAGAACATGCAGAAATATGGATAATATGAATGCAGAGTACAGACGACATCGTCTGTCTCGGACTTCATGTCTAACATCGAGCATAAATGAACCCTTAGGCAGAATTTATACTTCTGCATTGAATTGACACCATACCTATGGCATACGCTCTGCATCGACGTAGTGTCTACCCAATAACCTATGCTGTAGCTACCCTAACATGTACCTCCCTGGAAATGTAACTACACGTTTATTTGTTTATTTTTGTAGACTGAAACCATTTCCCTCAGTGGAAATGAAGCTTTTATTTACTTTAATTTCACAGATAAGAAACAATGAATTTTGTAGATAATAAAGCATCCACAAAAATAGCATTTTATGTCTTGTGTGTGATTTATCCTTCAGGGATTTATACTTTGGGATTTATCCTGGCTTCATATGAGCAGAGGAAATCTCTGCTCATCACTAGGCTAATTTATACAATGTAAAATTCCATAGGCTGGTGCTAATAAGCATGCAGTTAGCATGTTATATTTGTTTGGAAAACGTGTTTAGTATAAGACAGTTGATTTGTCGGTGATCCTTTGTTAAATGTAGCTGTTGTTGCTGGTTTCATAGCCTATGAGAAGAGGAAAAGTTCGCTAGCTACCAGGCTAATTCATACAATGTAAAATACCATAGGCTTGTGCTAATAACGTTAACATATTGTATTTGTGGGGAAAATGTGTTCAGATAAAGACAAGTGTTGTAGTGAAGCCACTTTGTGTACTTGTGTTTGAAATTGTCTCTTTAAAGCCTATGTGTTTTGGGTGTGTTTTGAATCAACTACACTTAACAACACTTCACAGAAACTGTGACTAGTGTTTTGGAAAAAGACACACCACAGCACAAGTATAAATGCTCACAACAGCGTAGGCGATGTGTGTAGGCTAGAGTCTGCTGCAAGGATTTTTTGGGCGGGGCTAATAGACTGCTCGATGGTGCAATGGAGCAAGCTTGGGATAAGCCCCGCCCATACACAATACCTAGAACCACTGAGTTTTGAAATAATAATAATAAGACTGAGAAGAACAATGCTGATTTTCAGGTAGGTCACTGTCCTCTGTCTCCGAATCTGATTCTGGCTCTGGAAGTTCATGTCTGGCTGTACAGGTCCAGTACAGCTGCTACGGCCTAGCACCAAAGTACATCTCTGACATGTTAGTGCCATATGAACCATCTCGGACTCTGAGGACCTCAGGGACCGGCCTCCTGCTGGTGCCCAGAGTCAGGACTAAACATGGGGAATCAGGGTTCCAGTTTTATGCAGCTAAAATCTGGAACACTCTTTCTGAAGATGTGAGAAAGGCCTCTACTCTGACAATGTTCAAATCTAGGCTCAAAACAGCTCTATTTCACTGTGCATATGACTGAAAGGATCTTATCTGCACTCTTCTCTTTTAAAGTTCATTTTATAATGATTATTTATGTTTTTATTTTGTATTGTGATTTTAATGCATTTTCTTCTTCTGTAAAGCACTTTGAATTACTTTGTGTACGAATTGTGCTCTACAAATAAACTTGCCTTGCCTTGCCTAGATGGAGCATCCATTGTAGTGTTACAATTAAAAGAGGCTGCAGCTTTCCTGAAAGTGGGCGTGGTTACAGCGCATTCAGCGGACACGCCCCAGCATCTCAGAGCAGAGAATACTGCTCATTTTAAATTATTTTGAACTTGGCGGCTTTTTAATCATTAAAATTTGGCTTGGTGCATAGTAACATCATTTTTCTGTGGTGTGACAAATTTATTACACATATTTATTTTTGCTTTACACGGACTTAAAAACAGATGTATTATTAATGTGTTGAAATGAATAGAGCTTGGCTGTAAGCAGGAGTTCAGGTGGAAAGAAGCTGTTGATATAGAGCTGTCCTTGGTGCTGAACGCCTCAATCCAATTAGCGCTCTCTCTCTCTCTCTCTCTCTCTCTCTCTCTTTCTCTCTCTCTCTCTCTCTCTCTTGCCCAGCTGCTTCACACTCCTCTTTCTCTATCTGCTGTGTGTTTCCCCATGGCTCTCCGCGCTGCGTTTCCCGGGACATTTCCTCTCCTGCGCTGATAGATTTATTAATTAATTTCTTCTTCTTTTTTTTCTTTTTGCCAAAATGTGGATCTCCAGCGGTCTCTGTGCTCTTGCAGGCTTCAGGAATCAGCGGCCGGAGGGGAGACGGAGCAGCTGGGATAACTAACTGGGTGCTATGGTGGGACCTCCTGGAAGGGGCAAGAGTTCGGCTTTTCCGAAATATCAGCAATTTCCACAAAGGTGGGTCACATGGACATTCTTTTACTTTACACCTTTAATGTATTATTATTATTATTTTTAATATATGTGTATGAATAGTAGTGACAGGCTGCTATTAGTGACGTTAATTGGATGACATGGAATAGAACCGAGGCAACTTGGATTTGTGCTGGTTCACATATACTTTGGATCCACTTTTAGTGGAGATGTACTTTTTAAACTTGCTGTGGGCTCAGGTGCATAATCACGGGTTATTAAGCCTGAGTCTCCTTAATCTCTTGACAACGAATAGGACGCTCTCACTTTAGACTTTTATTCTATGTTGTGCAGGAATCAACTGTCTCTGCATTTGGTCTGCTTTGATAAAGAAAGTGGGGAAAATGACCCCCCCCCCAAAAAAAAACCCAAACCAAAAACAAACGGACAGCCATGCAATCTATAATACACATAGTTTTTTAAAACAGCTAAGTGAATCGTGGTTTAAGGAAGCAGAGACATAAACTGTAGAGTCAGTTTATTAATGTAGATATTTGTGTTGCAGAAATGAACTGTCTTTTATTCTGGAGGGGGAGGACTGGATAAGACCCATTTTTAGTGGTGATGTAGCAGCTTGGTTCCTGACGTAGCCGTGTGTCCTATGAGTGTCCCAGGAGAAGATAGACAGTCTATAATTAACTAAGGCAGACTTGAGCCAGGGGAGACGAAGCCTAATGCCACTACTGGGATTTGTGGAACTCCATTACACAATCAGATAAAGGTCCCGCAGTCAGAGGACTTCTAATGGCAACATAAGCCTTTATAGTCCAACAGCAGAAAGGCTTCCGAGTGGAAAAAAAAAATGCAGTTTAGATTCCATCCATTATCTGAGAGTGGATTCCTATTGGTATTCATTGCATAAGAACACCTGTTTGAGGATACACAGTTTCAGTATTCAGCGATTTAACTAGGTGATTCTTTCTAATTAAAAATGTCAAAGTTTCCTGTTTTTTATGAGTCTCCAGGGTTTAATAACAGGGCTAACACATCACAATGTAATATTTCCCAGTGGAGATACTCAGATTTGCCATTTTGATTTGGTGTTGTGTGTCTGCTACTCACTGGATCAAAAATAATTTACTGTCTGACAGCCTGTCAGTTACAGTTAATTCCAACAGCAGTCTCTATCTAATAAGGAAAACAAGCCATTTATAGATAGATAGATAGATAGATAGATAGATAGATAGATAGATAGATAGATAGATAGATATTGAGCTGTAATTTACAGTATGTGCCAGCCAAGTACAGTTTGGCAGGAAAGTTCTTGCATATGCAGACAAACAGTGTATGATATGACTCTAAAGTGCAATATAAAGATGTGGCATCCATAGCTGCTGCAGTTCCAATCTCTGAACATGCAGGCTGTGCACTCACATTTGACCGATCCAGTCCACCCACTCCCTAGCTCTGCCCTTTGTAAGCATTCAGTGGGTATGGCCTGATTAACCCGAAAGGGGGCCCAAGGGCAAAAATGAGCTGCTTGGTCCCCTTGACCCCTTCTTCCTCCATCTTCTTCTCTACATTGTCCACTGCGTTATAACTATGGTAGCTGACATGATTAAAGCCTTAAAGCTATGGTTGAGGGGCATCAGTGGCTTATTGGTAGAGCAGGCGCCCCATGTACAAGGCTGTTGCCGCAGCGGCCCAGGTTTGAATCCAGCCTGTGGCCCTTTGCTGCATGTTATGAAAACAACTTCTTGTTATATTTCCTCAAACTGTCATGATATTCACACAGAGGTACATGAGACAGATAGCCAGTAAAAAAAAAATCATGTTCCTCCTCCTACTCCATATGCTTTTAATGGCATTTGCAGCATTGAGCAAACCTTAATCAAGATTTTGTTAATGCATTGCCTATTTCTCAAATGTTTTCAGAGACATATTTTAGTGTACAGTTTAGCTGTAAAATTAGAAAGTTGGTCTGGCTGATGAGCATTGCTTAGTTTTAGGGTTGCAGTGATATACTGGTTTTATGGTATGCTGTGATAACAAAGTTAATCTACGATGCGACTGGATAATTAATCTCCCTTTTATATTAGCAATTTTCAATGCAGAGACTTTTTTATTCATAATTTCATTAACAAAATGGTTTTAAGTTTCAGTTATAGCAATAAAACGTTTGTTTTAGCAACAATAATCCTTCTGTTATTCTGACTGATAATAATATAAATTGTGTAATATCACAACACCATTAAACTGCTGCAACTGCACGAGATTTTCTGAGACCATTATCGTACCATGAAACTCATACAGTTGCAGCCCTCCTTAGTTTTCAGCTTGACTGTATACAGCATGGTGGCTGAGTCAGAGACTTCCTCATTTTACAGCTAAACAGTAAACTAAAATATGTTTCTGAAAACATTTCAGGTGAGAAGTAGGCAATGCAGTAACAGACTCTGGATTCACATTTGATCAGCTCCTCCTATACTGTAATATATCACTATCAATTAGTCGTATCACTTTCACAGGAAATTACTGTATTATTTTTACAGTAAATTATTGTGAACGGAGAGCTGTATACTGTCATTCACAGTAGTTATGCCTGCATATTACTGTGATGTAGTAGTATGCTTCTGTAAAAATATTACATTCAGTAGTAACCTCACAGTTAAAGCCTATTACATTACTGTGATAAAACACTATGTTCCTGTAAAATTACTGTATTTAACTATAAATTCACAGTTTATGTTACAGTTATGTACACTGGATTACTTGGATTACTGTGATATTGTGATTACTGTGTACATTTGTAAAATTACTAGCCTATATTTACCTGCATGAATAACGTATTACCATGGTTCTGATTGGTTGTTTTTGTTCACATGTGGTAATGGCATTAGAAGCAATACCAGGAAGCAGAGGACTATCTGTCTCATTTTATACTGTGTGGAAGTAGTGACTGTTTCAGCAAATATGACAATGAGTAATTTTGTTATAAAAGCAGCTTTAAGGTGGGCCCTGCTTTATTATGTGATCTTGACACCCTGTCCTGTAGAGATGCACCATGTTGCAATCAAGACATTTGTTAATTCAGTTTTGTGGTTATGTTTCATGTTCCTAGTAAATGTACATCAGCACATTGCATTGAACAGATTTATTGTAGGGTTGGTATTGTGATTTCCAGCTTCTCGGGTCCAGGTGTCCCTGAACAAGACATAGAACCATAAATTGCTCAGATTTAGTTGTTTTTTCGCTTTAGGCAAGATGAGTCTATGGCTGAGGATTAGCAAGGGCCAGGATCTCATTTGGTCCTCGGGGCCCCTGAAGGTAATCCTGCAACAGTGACACTGTGATTGTATAACTCATTATCTTTACAGTTGTTTGATAGCTGCACATCTTGTGGTCATCAAAGAGGCTCCAGAGGTAATTTAGAAGAATGGTATAATTTACTTACGCTCTGACTTGCATAATATATTATGTCTTGTTTTTGCAGCCATGGATCTAACCAGGAGTCTAGTGGTGTGAACACAGCCAGGTGAGCGTGGTGGGCCTGGGCAAATTTCCCCCAACCGACCACCATCATCATCTCTTTGAGCCTCACAGGCTCCAGACACTCACACATACCACTGCAACCTGTTTGAGGAAACCCACTCTGACAGTAAGAGAGCAGCACACACAGCGCAACCATGACAGACAGAGTAACCTTCAGCACACCCAAAGTCACCCCGCGGCCCGCTGCAGGTCCAGTGCTCCCCCCTGAGCCCATTGACATCATCCGCATTAAGGCCCGCTCTCGGCGGGTCAGGCTTAATGTTGGAGGTCTCACACATGAAGTCCTGTGGAGAACATTGGACCGGCTGCCCAGAACCCGTCTGGGACGGCTAAGAGACTGCAACACCCACGAGTCACTGTTGGAGATCTGTGATGACTACAGCCTCAGTGAGAATGAGTACTTCTTTGACCGGCACCCAGTGGCCTTCTCCTCCATCCTCAACTTCTACAGAACTGGGAAGCTGCACATGATGGAGGAGATGTGCGCCCTCTCTTTTGGCCAGGAGCTGGACTACTGGGGAATCGATGAGATCTACCTGGAGTCGTGCTGCCAGGCACGGTACCACCAGAAGAAGGAGCAGATGAATGAGGAGCTGAGAAGGGAGGCAGAGACGCTGAGGGAGAAGGATGGCGACGAGGCCGAGCACGGCTGCTGTCCTGACAAGAGACAGAAGCTGTGGGATCTGCTGGAGAAACCCAGCTCATCTGTGGCTGCAAAGGTAACAACAGCTGCACACACACTACACTGACATATGGGTAAAGGAAAATTACACTCTAAAAATGAACCCTAGTTTATCATACTTTGGCAATAAGTGTCCAGGCTAATATAAAAGCATTTTCTAGTTCATAGTTCTTCACCGTGGAATGATAAACAGACAAAGTCAGTTTGTTGTTTATTGAGAGGAGCTCCTTATATACAGTAGTGACAGTCTAAAGATGAGGTGGTCATGGTTCAGTATGTGAAAAAAGTTGTATGATGTCTTCTGTGTCTCTGGAGGAGCTTGGGTCAAGCCTGAGAAAATAAAATGTGTTGTCATCAGGGTTATCTGACCTCAGGCTTGGAGACAACTGTATTATGTTAGTTGTATTATGGGAATTTGGAATCCATGTTGATTTTTTTGAAGCTTGATCTATACCACAAACTAAAAGTCAGAATACGTATCTCTTCCTTTGCTGCACAGATTCCACCTCTTTTTTAAAGAACTTTTTTCTTCCTTTATTCTGATGAAGGACACAAAAAGGCAAGACGCAGAACAAAGTGCGACTTCTTATCTTGACTCAAACCAGCTACTGTAAAATTGCTGTTACATCTTGTTACCAAGACATGACTATTCTTCTTTTTTACTCTGTCTCTTGTGAGTGCCTTAGGTTTATGAAGTGAAAAACGTAATTACTGGAGTGCCCAGTTAAAGAGACGTATTCACCTACTGACTGAAGTGAGGTTATATGAACAACATCCAGTAACTGTGGTACATTTTTCCCTTTTTTTTTTTTTTACTTTGGAAGTGACTTCTATTTCTGACTACATTCAGCAAAGCTACACACCTGTCCTAACATTTATGGAATCAAATAAGAGACATAAGTATCTGAATTTTAACAATCACTGACTAGTTAATTTTTTAATTTAGACACCACTGAATTCATAACATTGAAACATTTTACTTTAAAAACCACATATCTGGATCTATTTGTTCAAAATTCACCACTTTGAAATTAAAATATGAAATTTCTTGATTTGTAGCATCAAAATTTGAATTTGATATGCTTTTTTTTAAATGCTCACAAATTCAGACCAAAAAAATCAAAGCCAAAAAATCTAAAAAGTAAATATACATTAATATATATATAAATATATATATATATATATTCTCTCATTTGCTTCCATACACCACTTTTTCCCACTGTCATTTTTAAAACAAATAACAGCAGGAGCAGTAATCAGGGCCCCCCTTTAACTTGGATGGAATTAATTGCATTAATAAGTTCCAACACAACACAGACTCAGTCATTCCCTACTAATAAGCAGGATTTAGTTGTTTTTGTGTGTTGGACCCACAGTGTAGAACTGTAAACTGTAAAAGATAGTAGTGTTAAGTCCCAGTCACTCCTGGATTGTGACCTCAGATCTGTTTCCTGGTGCTCTGCTCTGCCTGCCTTTATACTTAGCCTCGTGCAGCTCCATGAAGAGGCATCAGAGGCCATTAGGGAGCTATCAGGACCATAATCCTCCTTCACCTGCAAAGTACAGACACTGAGGGGAGGAGGATGAGGGATTATCGTGGCATTTTCTCCTGTGCTCTGTCCTGGTGCTCACTAGTGGATAGGTGGTGGGGATTTTATATTTAAAGGGTCAATTCACCCAAATTGCAACACAAATGAATACAACATTTAAAAAAAAGAAAGAAAGACAGAATTCCCACTAACTATGTGTTGAAGCCCCTAATATCTTTCTCTTTGGAGATCAAAACCCAAAGTTGGGTTCCATTGAGGAAGTACCAACAGCTGTCTTGCTAGTTATACTCAGTTATAATAAGAGAGTCTGATGCATCAGTGACATGCTCTTACACAAATCTATTCTTTATTACACCACAGTTTATACATAGAGTTTAATAGAAGATAAGAGGTTGAGTGTTGCTGATAATCCCACCCACTTAAGGCTTTATGACATGCCAGCTTTCAATTGTGTGTTTAGACATAAGTGTGTGTGCTCATACAAAACACACAACTTTTGTATCAAATCCTGCAGAAAAGAAGGAACTGGATTTTGTTACTTATACATTATTCTATTCAAAATTACTGTGAAATCTTTAGTTTCCATTGTTAATGTGTTTTATGAGGGTAAAGACTTACTCAGGTTTCTGCTGGGCATGGCAGAGTGTGGTCCAATTCCAATTTTTGTTTTTCATCTAATGAAAATTAACATAATACATTTCTGTATATATGAGCATGTTTACTACAAGCTGCTGCACTTTGTCTGTCAAATGAAGAAGCTTTGTGTAGCAGTACACATTAAGCTTAAACACAATCATTTGACAGTTTGTTTCCCCCAGTGAGCTGACTGAGCTGGTTTCATTGTCTGCAGCAGAGCAGACAGACAGCAGATAGACAGCTCCTAAACACACAATCCAAGCAGAGAATTAGTCCAGTACTAATGATGTGACAGCAGTGGGCATTTGTAATAATAATTTTCATACACTACTGATGGTATATCTTTATCAGAACCAGCTTTAATGGCCATGTCAGTGTGTACACACACACGGAATTTGACTGTGGTGTTTTGGTAGTTGGATGTGCAGCCTACTTATATCTATATTGAGAGTGGTGATATTTACATGTTAAAAATAGTGTGTATAAACTACAAAAGATATGGTATTTACAGGCATGCTGAAGTCCAGTGGATATTTGGTGTTACAGGGTTTTTGACAGTAAACGAAGGGCATTAACCGTTCGTTAGACTGATGCCCCTTGTAAAGAAATTGCTCTTGTGCCTGGTAATTTGGGCCTACCAGAGGGAGGAGTTGAAACAGGTTGTGTCTAGGTGGAGATGGGTCTGCAGTAAGTTACCTGCCTGTTTCCTTACTCTGGAAATGCACAAGTCTTGGATGGAGGGCAGGCTGGCACCAATTATTATTCCTAGAGTTCTGACTGTCCACTGTAGTCTGCTTGTCCTCTGTTTGGTAGCAGATCCAAACCACACTGTGATGTATGTGCAGAAAACAGACAGGATTATTGCTGGGGATACCCCATTCAGAATACCCTAAAGCACAACTAGTGCGATGGAAACTGACACTTATTCTACCCAAAATTGCTCATTATTATTCAAGGAAAACAGCCATGATAGACATGTCTGTGCATCAAACTTTATGTTTCGCATTTTTAAAATTCATGTTATTCCTATGCTCTAACACAGTCCAGAAATATTTGTAATAATGAACAACTCTCTCCTGAATCCAAAAACTAGAGCGCTAAAACTCAAATCTGTGATGTCATAGAGAAAAAATTCAAGAGCTGCTCCACAGAATATGAATGGTGAATGGCAGTAAAGTTCTAGATGACACTGAGAGCACCCACACTGTAAAAAGAAGGTATTTGTTTTAACTTAAAATCATTAGTGTCTTGGTTGCCTTAAATTTTTCAAGTTGACTGAACTTGAGAAGACAAATTGAGATAGTTTTGTAATGATTCAATTTTCCTTCTCAAATTCAGTCACCTTAAAAAAATTAAGGCAGCCCGCATACTTACTTTTTAAGTTAAAACAAATAGTTTCTTTTTACAGTGTGAGGGAATGTTCTGAGTATATGGGAATGTTTCTGTTCCAGACCTGAGTACACTACAATAGATTTAAGCTCAATTGTATTAAAAGTGTTGGGGGAGGGTTTCCTGCAGCTGGGGATGTCTTGCAGGTTCCTTCACAATGATGGTCGTTGGCTGAAACCAGTGTTTGGGCTTTTCAGGGTAACTCCTCTTCGTTACTCTGATATCTTTTGTCAATGTGTTTTTGGCCTGGTTGTAAAGTAGTCTGTCCTCAGTTCTGCAGGCCTCCTGCTTAGCTTGACAGAGCTGTCTGAAGGTTTTTGCCAACACACGTCCTCACAAAAACGGATGTAGATGTAACAGTGTCAGAGAGTTCATCCTGTCCTGTAGTTGCACTATAATACTTGAGTCAGTGCAGTGAAAGCAGGCCTGTAACTCCAGCTTTGCCTTGTTGGTCCATTTCCTCACAGTCTTTACCACAGGCTTAACAGATTTTGGTTTCTGCCTGTAAGTCAGAAGAAGATGAACCAGACAGTGATCAGAGAGTCTGAAGGCTGCATGGAGAACAGAGCAATAGGCATCCTTTATTATAGTGTAGCAGTGGTCCAGTGTGTTATGGTCCCAATTGGGACATTTGATACGTTGTCTGTATTTTTGGCAGTTTAAGGCTGAGTCTGGACGTTTTTGCTCCACGCTAGTCAAATGGTCAGCCAGAATACAATAAAAGGAGAGGAGAGGAGAGTTACCTGTAGTAAGATGACACTTAATCAGTTTGAGCTGAGCAAAACCAGCCCAGACTTCCATTCATATACAATAATGACTCATCAGTGTCAAAGTGTGTCCATTATGTTTGGAGGGGGAAACAATGAGTGAAGGTCAGCAAGGTTGACATGTCTCTGAGCGTGATGTCATAGACCAACAATTTGTTACTTTTCTTGGCAGTACCTCATATAAAGAAAAGCATTCAGCAGTGTAGATTAGCTGGGGCAAAGGGACACATACACAGAAGCAAGTGGAGGGCGGCTGATATTGTTAATTGATTCCCTGTTTCCAGCTGACTGACTGGAGAACAGTCCAGGCCAACTGCACTGTCAGCAGCAGGAGGAGAGACTGTTCAGAGCTTTGGGTTTAATCAGCTAGATTCACACAGGACCTGATTATCTTTAGAGCTCAGAGACGGCCCTTTAACGGCTGATTCAACATAAGAAAAACCAGCATGGAAGTTAGAATTCTGTGTGACACTGATGTAAGCTTCTGGGCTGTCAGAGATCGGATTTCTTTGTGGCTACTTTTAAATCATTTAAGTCCAAACTAAAGAACTGATACTTTGTATCTGATAGTTATATAGTTACATTAGTTAAATCAATGATATTAATTACTTCACATAAGAAGGCTGCAGATTTACCCATTTACTAAAGTTGACTTAATTTTACCATGAATATGAACTTGCAGAGAAATCTATGTGGTTATACCATAGACTTTACACACTAATGTAGCTGCCAAGATGTCACTCATTGGTTGATGGACCCCTGTTTTGAAGCATCAAGATGGCATTTTGGGTGTTCCAATCTCGCATTTTTGGAGCCGAGATGGGGAGATAACCATAACGCTAACTGCTTTCTTGGTTAGTATGGTGCATTTACAGCTATAGTTAACCATGATAATGCTAATGTTTATTTCTACTAGCCAAAAAGAGTTTCTGAAAACCATCTAAACAAAATGTGCTCACTGGAAGAAAATGACTATGTGACTCCTTAAGCCCCAATCACACAGAAATTAGTAGCTAGTTCCTAAAATGGACAGACAGAGGGTACTTGCTGTAGCTCTGGTGAGAGGTTGTCAGCAAATAGTTTGTTGGGCATAGGGAAATGGAGATCTGTGTGGGTACATGCGACCCAAACAAAAAGGGTGGATCCCAGGGAGTACCACCATTTGCTCCAGGATCTTCATCTCCATGATGGCCCTTTTAAGTACTGCACTTACATGCTTCCAAGCCTGCTGTTTTCTGTTGAGATGGTGGTAACTGTAAAGTTTGTAAAGTCATATAGCTTTGGGTATCCAGCTACCACTACCACCAGTTTCTCTTCGTTAACCAACAGTAAACTTGTTGTCGTGACCACCAGAGAACATCCGATCGGACAATGGGAAAACAGCGAAGGTGACGTGGGGAGCTTTTCAGCTCTTTCTCAACACGAGGAGTTCAGAGCGCTCTGGAAAACATGCCAGGCACCTAGAGTGGAGAAGTGTGAGGCATGAAGCAATGCAAAAACAGTGAGCAAATGCTACATTCTTATTAAAAACAATTACAAAAAAAACCCATCCCAGCTGATAAAACACTTTCTGTGTGATTGGGGCCTTATATGGTCTTTAGTACAACTAAATGCCGAACAAGACTTTTTGGACAACTAAAACTTTACAGTTAACTTTAATAAACTGAAAACACTGATATGACAACAGCTCCTGCCACAGCTATACTTTGTCAATCTGGTGTTAAGCCATGGTTACAGCACCTAACCAATGTTTAGTAGTAATAGTTTAGTAGCTGTGGTGGTGACTTCTCAGTGGCCAGCACCCACCTGTCACTAAAGGGGTGAGTTATAGAAAAATTCACCCCCTGTACGGTTGTCATGAAGGGAGAAATTTGCTATTGAGACCAAAGCCGTTATCAAGCTGCAAACATGTTTATTTCTGCTGTAGAGCTGGGCATTTTAACATGGTGGTCCACAAACTAAAAGGAGATGTCACAGTGGCTACATCCATTATTTATACAGTCTGTGGGATTGACTCACTCTTGGAGCCAGCCTCCAGTGACCATTGGAAGAACTGCAGTTTTTGGCACTTCTGTGTTAAATTTATTTTTCAGCCAAGCAGGCTGAGTGAAACAACTGCCAGAGAGGCACATTTTCAAAAGTCATCAGTGGTGCTAAACTGTGTAATTCAAACTTTTATTATTAAACTTTTTTTTTTTAAAGATTTTAGAGCTTGTGTGTTTCTGCTGAGCATAGGAGTCTTGTGAATCTTGTTGTCTTGTGAATCATAGAAAACCCCCATATCTGACAATATGGATAACAATAGCAGCAAACAGAGAGTCATGTAAAATTTAACAAGACATATGGCATGCATATGGAGTATATCTTTGACAATAAAAATGCAGTTTCCAGGTAGTTGATCGCTCTATAAATACAACAGTGCTGGCCTTCATAGGTCCATGTGACCGTGTTGGAACCGTAGCGTCAGCAGTAGGGAAGCTGCTTAGGCCTCTGTGCACTGACACCAGCCGTGTGTCACTCTGTCGCAGCAGTGATGCAGCTCAGCTCTCAGCCAATAGGAGGGCCTCTTCCTGGTGACATATACAGCTCAGTGCTACCTCTGATTAGAATAGAAGCATGACCTGGCCATTTAGAGAACATGGTGCAGCATTTGTTATGGAGCAAACACACACACACACACACACACACACACACACAGACACAAGTTCAGAGTCCAGATGGACAACTATCTGATAGTTTTGAGTTTTATTGGATGAGTATTAAATGTTCCAATATTAGAGATTAGTTTCCCACACTTTACATAATCTGTGTAATCTTCTTATTTTTGGCTCTGATTATATTTTTTGACATGTTCGCTATCCTTTGTAGTGAGTCTCACATACACAAATAGGATTGTTTCATTTCCGTTTTGCTTCTCCTCTCAAACAGTCGGTCAAATGTGTTGAATGCTGCTGGCTAGACATGTTAGTAATTTTACAGCTGCTCAAAAAGTATTATAGAGCATAACAAGATCATGAATGTATGTTATCTCATCCTGTACACAGTTTGAAATTTACACACCCACACACACAAACCCACACACACACACACACACACACACACACACACAGAGTTTGACTTAGGAGTATAGCTTAATCTCCTTTGGGGCTTTTACCAGTACTGCTGCTTCTGCAAATAGACTAACTGTTGGCAGGTTGGATAGTCTGTCCTGTCCACTGTCTGACCTGCAGAAGGGAGGAAGAGGAGAATTAAGAACACAGTGCAATAAAATGTTTTATCCAATGACAATATCACTTTTTTCATCCAGTGTGAAAAAGGGTCCAAACTATGCAATTACTGTAAGTCACAGACTGCACCTGCCCACAGAGAGGGTAGTCTTACAGTCATCAGCTGAACATTTTTAACCCTGTAATTCAAAAATTGAACAAAGTAGAAAAAAGTGAACTATCTGAACATAAAAAAACAAAACTGTACAGAATAACAAGTCATCTAAAAACATGGCATTATTGTGTCTGTTCTCCACATGAGATAAGCTTGATATCCTTAGTTTTTAGCATTTCTTATCATTGGGCCTCATGCAGCAACATTCTCCTAAATTTCTCACATTTCACCTCTAAGTTTGTGTTTAGAGAAAAATAAAAGGAGTCAACTCCAGATGCACCAAACATTCTTAACAGTCCAAATCTGCTCTGACCCTGGTGTGTTGAATGATGAGCCCCACTAGACAAAAAGTCACCAGTTAGCATTAGTAACGCCCCCTAAACACTGTTTAAGGGCAGGTGTTGACTTTGGCAAATGCCCAAGATTGGATAGATGCCACCAAAAAAGGCTGTAAGAAGAAGCACTACAGCAATAGCGAAACTGATGTACTGTTAAATAAACTTAAAGTAAGTAAGTACTGGTGTTACAGGAAGCATTCAGATTTTTTACTGAAGTAAAAGTACTAATACCACACTGTAAAATACTTTGTTACTAGTAAAAGCTCTGCATTGAAAATGTTACTTTAATAAAATTATCCAAGTACAAATTGGGAAACATATTGAAGTATTAAAAGTACAGAAAAGTTTCATAAATGTCATGAATCAAAATAATTTAAATGATTTAAAGGAAAAGCAACAAGACTTCATACATTTATATGAAAAGCTGGAACCATGAAATGTTTTTTTGCAAAATGACTTTACTGGCAACTATTTTGATACTGATAACTGGAAAAATTGCCAATACATTTCCTAATTAATCGTCTGATTGTTTCAGCTGCACTTGTGTATTTTCATATAGTTCGTTTGCAAAAATCTTAATTTGTAAGGTAACTAGTAGCTAAAGTTAACAAATAATAGTAGTGGAGTACAAGGTACAATATTTCCCTCCAAAGTCTAATAGAGTAGTTAAAAGTGGATGAGATCAAATGATGAGATAAAAACAATTAACTACAGTGAAAAGTTTCCCAAATCTGTACTTAAGTACAGTACTTGAGTAAATGTACTTAATCGCATTCAACCTCTGCTCAGCAGAGGGGCACCCAGTAAATTAAATTTCAGTAACTGGGATCAATGGACCAAGTATAGTAGGATTTCTTTAGCCCTGAATTTCTTTAAAACATAACATTAATTTGATTATATGATATTTTTGCATTTTTGAAATGTTTCTCTTATCTTTAACTTATTTTTCTTTACACTGGACAACAATATGCGGACCATGAAAATGAGATGTGTGTCTGTTATCTTGGCAAGAATGCACTCGACCGCTCATAAAATGTTCTCTTACCAAAGAGAAGAGCAAAAGTAAGAAAACACTGGTGAATCCCAGAAGTCATTGGGTCCTAACAAAATAACAAATTGTAGACACAAACAAAAAGTAAGAGAAAATGTATTTGTATACAGTATATTTCTCGCATGAGGCCAGAGGCACAAGGTAGTTGTGAGGGGCCCCTGTGCAAGCTATTATGATGGGCCCTAGTGCATGCAATTGTGCACATGTCGTCTTGTCACATGATCAGAGACTTGACATCAACATACATATTACCCAACAATCATCATGGCATATCTGTATATGTCAAAAAATACCAAAGGAAATAAGAATTTATGAATTTAATTTGACAATTTTAATAGTTTATAAGAGTTTATTTGGGATAAGCATATCATTTTGTTGTAGATACTATTGATTGTTTTACAAAAAAAAAGAAAAGAAAAAAGATGGGTTTGCTTTTTTTAAGATAGCAAATGGCAGTGTAATTAATTTAATGAGAGTTCTTCTTTGAACACAGGCATATTTCCAAGTTGGCAATCACTCTTAAGCGCCCATTCTCCATCCAACACATTGTTGGAGGGCCCATGGATGGAAATAATTAATTACATACTTTTATAGTGACTTTCAGCTACCACTACGTAACCACTGCTAGATTTTACGAGGTTGATTGAATTTAAAAAAGGCATTTAATCATTGATAAATGACTGACAGCTACCAGAATGACAGACATCACCTGGGCTTTAGGGGAAGGATCTTGTGTCTGGTGCAGCACTGCAGGAAGTACTTATTCACCCAGAGCACACACTGTGATGTCTGTCTGTGTGATGAACCACTGGCCCATAGCTGACAGAGAGGTCTCACGCTGCCCTCCACTTATCGCTCCAGTCTTTCTAAATGATTTCCTTTTGGTGAAAAAGATTTCCTGCAGCTCATAAAGGGGATGTTTGTGACCATAAGTGGTTGTTTTTTTTTCCTTCATGTTCAAACTAGTTCTTAACTACACAATTCTGAGAAGCAGTTTCGCTTTCTTGTGGAAAGAAAATATCCAAAATACATACTTAGATGTTTATCTTAGCTCAGATTTCTGAATTAGGTCATTTTTTGATTAGGCAATGCCTCATTTGCATATATAAACATACATTTCAGAAAACCTGTAATACATAAAGGGGAGGTTTCAAGTTTTACTTTAGCGTCAGATTTTTTTGCTCAAAAATGTATAGAATTTTACAATCTGCATCTTTTAAGGCTGTTTGCTCACAAACACTCCCACCTCATAGCACACATACACTATACCTTGTATTTTATCAGCATCTATATTCTGAAGGTTTTTACAGAGGGATTTGTTCATATATCATTCACAGCTTGGTTTATAGAACATTTTATACCTAAAGACATGGTGAAAATGATTTTTGGAATGGCTGTTGACAGTGTTTTCTGATTAATGGTGTCATAAAAAGAGATATTCATGACGTACAAGGTACCCTGGGTACATTGGTTGCTGACATTCTGGGAGGCCGTGTCAAATTCAGTCTGTTACGTGCATTGTCTATTTTCAAAATACACTGTCGTTTTCACAGGAAATGTACAGTTTGTATAGTCTCTTTCAAAATAAACACCTTACATCAGTACAACTCCATGAATTGACATGGTCATGTTTAGCCAGCACACGCACGTAGTTTGGTTTAGGCAACAAAAGCACGTGCTTGGGAAAAAATAACAGTGTTTGGCTTTACAATCACACAGTAAGCAAAGTCAGTGGTTGTTGAACCCATCCACCACTCCTCCCGCCCGCACTACTCGGACTTTTGCTGCCTTAACTTTCACTGTTGTCCTGCTGTGTTTCCTGCTGATGCTGGCAGGCGTCGTTAAACAATGGTGTGTCATGCCGAAGTGCAAGGACAGTTTTTTTTCTGTCGGTGTTTGATGCCAGAAGTTACTAATCAAGCCTTTTTGACAACTTCAGAGTTAGACTGGGTTCTCTAGCTGCATTTAGAGAAAAATCCTAGAGCAAAGGTGGACTAAACCATTTTGCGCCTTTAAGGGTGAATGGGGCTTCAGAGAGCGTCCACTATTTTTTAAAATAGAAATTTAAGTCATTATACCATTTTCAGCCAATTTTAATTTAGTAATCACACACACACACACACACACACTACACACCCCTGAGTACAGCCATCAGCTTCATTACTGAGCAAAGAGAGAATCTGCTGAACATAGCTTCACCTCTGGCTTTATACTGTAACTTTGCACTAATATTTTTGTATGCACAATGAGCAGTTATTACTGGTGTGTTTGCTTACATTTTCATCTCCACATAAGCAGTTTATGTAATATGGTTAAATTAGGGGATCAGTGTGACTGAGTTGCTGTTCAAATTTACTACTGTAGTTTTCTGCAGACGCGTTATCAAATATATGTTGGCCAGTGTTGCTGCTGTGCAGTTGTTAGCATTGTATTGTTGCACTGTACTACATGCAAGAAATGATCCTTGCATGTAGTACATGTTGGCACGTGAGCACATGCCAGCAGTCCAAATATAAGCACTGCTGTTGACACTGAATTCTGTCTTTCTTGATTTTCTAATCAACAATCATTTCTACACTTGAATGACTTTTAAAATTCATTGTGAACAGACAGCAGAGAGTAGCTATCAGAGTTCTATCTGGCCCTGTGCTTTAGGAGGAGCAGCAGCACTAATGTACTGTAGCCTTCCAGAATTGAATGCTCTCATTCAAATGAAAATGATGTATCACTCCAGCAGGAGAAAGGCTAATCCAAAATGGTTTGCCGTCTACGGCAAAGTTCATCCTGTTGACTGTAAATCTTTTGCTGGCAAATGTCTCCATGTCAGACTGCTCAGAGTGTATGAGTGTGCCTTAGCTCACAAGCTGCCAGGCTGTCTTTCGTTTGTTCACTGCTTTATTAGTCTTCAGTTCAGGAGAGACATCAGGGATGTTTTCTGCTGCTGATTAATGTTAATACTGCATTATTACTGAGTGGCTGTGCAGAAACATAATGGTGCATTACAAGTACTTATACATCTAACTACCTACATGTCCAGTCATCATCCAGGTTAGGAGCTGACATGGAGTTGGGAGGTTATTAATCTGCAGTGGAAGAGATCTTCCTGCCCTGAGCCCAAATATAATACTGCACAAGTAATACAACATTAATAAACATAACTCTTCAATTCCAGAAATGTTTCTATAACTGTCTCCCTTAGCAATCTCTCTGCTTATTCTACACATCTTTTCAACAGTATCCCATCCCTCCACCTGGAGCAGCTTCACCCCATATATTCTATACCCTACATGTTATTCTGTTAACATATATCCTGATTTGGGACTTGTCTTGCAAAATCTTTCAGCCATGTCATCTAGCCTTCATTATAGGATGGATTTGCTCAATAATAAAAATAATAATGATAATAATAATAATAATACATTTTATTTATAAAGCGCTTTTCAAAGTTCTCAAAGACACTTTACAGAGACGGTTCAAACACATCAAAATTTTTCAGCACAAGACATCAAAGATTTTTGGGAGGGAGTTCCAGAGGGTGGGGGCAGCAACGGAGAAGGCTCTGTCCCCCAGGTTCTGTGCTTGGTCTTAGGGACGGTGAGAAGGTTGGCATTGGAAGAGCGGAGGCTGCAGGAAGGGGTGTGAGGGTGGAGCGGGTCTGTGAGGTAAGAGGGGGCCTGGTTGTGGAGGGCTTTATGGGTGAGTAGGAGGAGTCTGAAGTGGATGCGTTGTGGAACAGGGAGCCAGTGGAGTTTCTGAAGGACAGGGGTGATGTAGTCGCGGGAGCGAGTGTGAGTGAGGAGGCGGGCGGCAGAGTTTTGGATATATTGGAGTTTATTGAGGAGTTTGGAGGTTGTGCCATAAAGGATGCTATTGCAATAGTCAAGGCGGGATGTAATGAAGGCATGGATCAGGGTATCGGCAGCATTGCGAGAGAGTGAGGGGCGGAGGCAAGAAATGTTTTTAAGGTGAAAGAAGGCTGTTTTAGTGACTTGTTTGATGTGTTGATTGAAGGAGAGGTTGCTGTCGAAGATGATACCAAGGTTGCCGCAGTGAGGGGAGGGGGACAGGGGGGAGTTGTCGATGGTGAGCTGGAAGTCTTTGGCTGTTTGGGTGAGGGAAATTGGACCAATTAGGATCATGTCTGATTTGTCACAGTTGAGTTTAAGAAAGTTTTCTTGCATCCAGGATTTAATTTCGGAGAGACAGTTTGACAGGGTGGAGTGGGTTAAATGGGTGATGGATTTAGTGGAGATGTATAGTTGGATATCGTCAGCGTAGCAGTGAAAACAGAGACCATGACGACAGATGATTTGACCAAGGGTGAGGAGGTAGAGGATGAAGACGAGAGGACCAAGCACCGACCCCTGGGGGACACCTTGGGACAGGGGGGCAGTTGAGGAGGAGCAGTTGTTGATGAAGATGAATTGTTTTCTGTCAGTGAGATGGGAATGTAGCCAGGTGAGGACATTGTCAGTGATGTTGAGGAGGGTTTGGAGGCGGGAGAGTAGGATGGAGTGGTTGATGGTGTCAAAGGCGGCATTGAGATCAAGGAGGATGAGGTTGGAGAGTAGGCCGGTGTCTGAGGAGAGGAGGAGGTCGTATGTGACTTTAAGGAGGGCAGTTTCGGTGCTGTGTTGTGTGCGGAATCCAGATTGAAATTGTTCGAAGAGGTCATTATTGTTGAGGTGGGATTTGATTTGTGAGGCGACGACACGTTCAAGGATTTTTTTAGAGGAATGGGAGGTTGGAAATGGGCCAGAACGGTTAGAGAACTGTAGATGGTGTCAATTTTGGGTTGGAAAAATGAGAGTAAGGAATTGCATTTTTCAACGGTGAATGAGTTTGAAACATTGTCACTGGGATTAAGGAGTTTGTTTACGGTGGAAAAAAGAGCCTTTTGGTTATTGGAGCCAGTGTGAATGAGGTTGGTGTAGTAATCATAATAATGATAATAATAATGATGATAATAATAATAATAATAATAATGATAATAATAATGATAAAGACCAAACTCTGTCTGTGGCTTCGAGATGTAGCTGAAAGGTCCACAAAAAACAAGTAAGGGCTCATTTATGTTCAACAATAGCCTTTAAACGGAGCCTTCTGTTTGTTCTCGTAGAACGAATTGGTAATCTAGTGAGAACAATTCCCCGTTCTTATGTTGGGATGTATATAATGGCCGCACAGACCATCGCCATCTACAACACTACCTCTGTTTAAAGGTACAATATTATGACCTCCTCCACTGTTGCCTCATTTGTTATTGTGGGAAACTTTTGACTCAACCTTCTAGTGCCAGATTCTTTTTTTATTTGCAGTATTTCTTTTCAAGGCCAGCTGGTGTAGCAGCCTGGAAAACATGCAGTGTTTTTAGTTTTGGGGCCAAAAATGGAAATTGATCAGAACCATTGTTTGGTCCCTCACTCTTGGTTATTCAAACTACTTTGGAGTGTTTAGATGTGAGGAGCAGCACAGCCTTCATTAGTCTTTCTGTCAGTCGGTACGGCCTAATGAACTTTTCAATGAAGTGTAAGTTTAGGTTGCAGTCACCATAGAATCATCATCATGAGCTGCTCCATCAGGGTCAGCTTCTGTGGTGCCAACAGATGTAGAGATGTCTTAACCCAAGCAACCTTTTCTGCTCAGTTTTCACTGTGTGACTCATAAACAGACAATATTTAGTTTTGAGATTGGTCTGAAATGCACCACTGTAAAAAAAAAAAAAAAAAAAAAGGGAAAAAAAAGTTCTGTATTTGTGTTGCAGTTTAACTTGTTGATGGCTCATTTTAGATTTTGTTCATGTCACTGATGTATTGTGTAGTATTATCTGGTGCTTAATCTTTAAAATGAAATTTCAAAGTGAATATATCAGTATATTAGTGACTATTTAATATTTACCCACCCACCCACCCCCTCCTCTGATAAAGAACAGTCCATAATACTACTTTTTTCGTGGTTGGCTGGAGAATGAATTGACACCATGCTCCATCTTTCAGAACATAGAAATTTCAGGAAGTGTAGGGGGCTGGGGAATTATCTTAAAAGCCTGTGTAAGCATTTTTGGATACATATGTATTTTGGTACAGTAAAAATATTGACCATTGCTCTGTAAAACATTTTGATCTACCTTTGGAATTAAACATTATTACAAGGATCACAAAAATATTGTCTCTGTTACACAGCAACAAAGAGTTATCAAATGACCCTTATAGAACAGCTTCTATTGTGGTTCAGTGTAGGTGTGGTCGTGATCATCACCCTGCCTGGATGGCTAATAACATACCATGTTTGGCTAATTACAGCCCAGAATGTCACGCACACCAGCCAGAAGCTTCTCTTTAGACTAATTACTGCAATTCTGACTTTGTCTCTGTCTTTATTCTGCTCCTCTTCCTTCTCTGTCTCTATTGTGTGTATGTCTGTGTGTGTCCTAATAATACACAGTTTGTTTTGTTAAACACTGACTCAGGTTTCTTTTTCTCATGTAGTCTCCATTTCTCTCTGTAGTAGTTAAACCAGTAATATCAAATGCACTGAGGACAGCTCACATTTGCTGTCTATAGTTTCTTGAGTTTGGGACTGTGTGCACCTACAGACAAGTCACCACACAGTAAATATACTGCAAGGCCTACAGTGACTCAGAGCTTAGAATAACATTTAAACATTACAATAGAGCTGAAGGTCATGTGAAAATAGTGTATTTAAGAGAATACAACAAGGGTAGCTCATGGTTCTGCCACATTTAGGTCAGATTTTCCATATTTTGTTTGCTCTCCATCATCACCAGCCCAGAACACAGTTTATATCTGAATGAAGACTAGCTGAATTTTTTTCTATGTTTTGAAACACATCCATATATTTTTTTGGGAAAAAAGTACAATTCATTACAAGGTCGTCAAATTACATAATCTCTATCAGAAGATGGGATTTGTGGGCCGTAGGTGGCTTAGTGGTAGAGTGGGCGTCCCATGTACAAGGCTGTTGCCGCAGCAGCCTCGGTTCAACTCCAGCGTGTGGCCCTTTGCTTTATGTCACTCCCTCTCTCTCTCCCCCCCTTTCACACTTGTCAGTCCTATCAAATAAAGTTAAAAATACCCCCAAAAATATCTTTAAAAAAAAGAAGAAGATGGAATTTGCTGAGTTTCCGTACTTCTCTAAACAGCAGGCGGCTGTGGCTCAGAGGTAGAGCAGGTCGTCCAGTTGTTCGATCCCCAGCTCCTTCAGTCTATATGTCGAACTATCCTTGGACAAGTAACTAAGGAGCCAGTTGCACCCTGAATGAAAGCTGTAGCCACCAGTGTGGGACTGTGTGTGTGAATGAGTGAATGTGACCTGTAGTGTAAGAAGCGCTTTGAGTGGTCAGCAGACTAGAAAAGCGCAATACAAGTACAGTCCATTTACCATTCAACTCCTCTTTTCAAGGTCAACAATGAAGCCAAGAGAAGTGTGTGAGAAGAAGTCCATACAATTTTTAAGACCTGCCTGTAATGGACGCATTTTTGACAGTAGTGTTTTGGGTGCTAGTATCCCTGAACATGAAATGAAGGAGGTGATTCTAAAACTAAAAACAGAAAATAGAAATAGACCAAGTCTTGAACGAGTATATTAAAGGCACTGTGTGCATGTTTATGCCCCTATATGTCTCTTTGTTTTACAAGACTCTGTTGTAATCCCTGAAGACTGAGGGCCTGGTTTAACTGTGCCAACTGATAAAAGGAGAGGTGACACTGGAGATGTAACAATCACAGAGGCATCACACTTTTAAGTTGTCTTGGTCAACTGCCCACAGATGTATTAAATGCAAGGTTCTGTGAGAATAATTCTATCTTGAGGGAGACTCAGGCAGGATTGAGAGGGCCATATCTTTTAACTGGAGCTCACAGTTGGTTTGTATTGTTCTACAAAGAAAAGGCTGCTCTGTTCTTTAATCGATTATAGCAAGGCATTTGATACAGTATGGATGGAGGGATGCACTCTGATACAAAGAGCACTCTGATATTAAATGCAGGTATTAATGGTACTGGGATATAGCAATGAACACGTACAGAAGCATCAAATAATGTGTTTTTCTGACTGGTATTAAATCAAATCGTTTTTTTGCTAGCCTTGCAGGAGTTGGACAGGGTAAAGTTTTATCTTCATTGCTTCTTGCATTATCTTTTTAATGACCAAAGGGCTATATACTACAGAATGGTTGTGAGCCTATTAACTGTGTTGACAACGTAATAGATAGTTATATCCAGCCTATGGTACTGATGTAAGCAGATGAAACAATTATTATGTCTACAACAAAATAAGGTTTACAGAAAGCAGTAGACGATATGTGTGATTTCTGTGAGTAATAGAATTTAAAGGCTAACAGTGATTAAACTGAAGTCACAGTTTTAGGTAGTAGAAAAGCTGATATTAGCAAACTAAAGTTTGGATGCAGTGGAGAATCTAGAGATTATTAATTGCTTTAAATATCCCTAGGTGATTATGAATAATAACAATGATTCATCTGAGATTCCACTGAGGAGCTGCATGAGCCAGCTTCCTGTGTAATGTTTGCCATTGTCTGTGAATCTAGAAAATCTGATATACTTTTAGATCTCACGCAAAACCTCTTTGACACATTGGACACACGAGTGACGTTGTGCACTTCAGCACACTTTAAAGGTAAAATGACAACTTGCAATAATAGTATCTATGGACAGCTGGTAAGCACTCTGCGTTGCAGTTATCAAAGAAAACGCTAATAGAGGGTCAAGACACAAAACACAGTCAATTAACATACAACTATTTACTTAGCCTGCATAAAACAGGTGTATATGTGTATATGGGTCTTGGAGGTTAAGCGGATAAGAAAATCAGTTCATGCTAAAGTGTCAAAGTGAGGCCAGAAGTACGATATCATGTGATATTTATGTAGAAATTAAACAAGAGCTTAAACTGAAAAAGTATTGTATGAAAACCAAAAGTACAGACAGACTATTTGTAATTTTAGAGTACACCAAACCAGAATTCCTGAACACACTGGAGGATATAAAGGGCTGGATAAAAATCAGAGGATCTGCAGCCTCTGTGATGACAAGTGTGTGGGAGATGTGTGTAATATTTTGTTAAAATGTAAAAATGTCAAGTTTAATGACTTACAGAGAACGGTAAAACCACTCATTTATATTTGAAGTATTTTAGACATTACAATCAAATAAGCCAAAAGGTATTTGAACAGCATTTGCTGTACTTCAGCCATGCTGTGTGCCATCACTTTGTTCTTATTGTATGCTCTAATTGTGCTCCATACCATCTGATTGTGGTCTTAAATCTCATCAAATAAAGGAATCGACATATCATGAAGTCCTCATCAAAAGTGAAATCTAAAATTTCATGACTGGTCATGCTCTATCTGCTGACTAGCATCATGTGAGATAATCAAGAGCTCCACAACAGCTGCTAAAGAAACTACACTGTTTCCTCAACCACCACAGTCAGCAATGAACACTGAAGCTCATTCATACAAACTGTACAACTCATAATCACATTTCAAATCTGTTAGTCAGGATTGATAATGGCTGTACAAAAATAAATGTTGATGTGTTCTTTCAACTCAATTGCCAGAAAAAAGGTTGACATATGTTTCTGCAAACCACAGGTATGTTACATTTGCATGTTGTTGAGTAGCGGATATGCTGAAACTTAACACTTAAACAACACAGCAGTTAATGTGTTGTTTGATTAAGCCACAAAAAACACTTGGTTATGGTTAGGTAAGAGATAATATTTTAGCTTAAAAACCCAACTGCTTTTTGTGGCACTATCCCTGCTGTATAATCAGCGACAGGTCGCTGAAAAACACACGTTTGGTGGCTGAAAACCCGCCAGAAACACAGCAATGACTCATTTAAAAAAACAACCAGTGGTGTTATTTGTTGGTCTAGTACAGCGGTCTGCAGCTTGGCAGGTGTCTTACCTACTGTTGACAGTGACGCTATCCATGGTGCTGAAACAACCTGTGCTTCAACATGTGCTGTGGTGCACACAGCATCATCAGTGAGCTGGGTGGAGACGTGGGGGAAATGGTGATGATGTTAGGTGCTGAACAGTCAGTGACATACACAGTTGTATAGTGGTAATTACAGTTAATGGATCAAAGTACGGATGAATGAGTGAATATCAGCACCACCTCAGTGTAACAATGGATAAAAACAATGTGGCTGGTGAAAGCAGTAGTTGTATAGTATGTTGCAGAAACAGCAGCTGTCCAACAGATCCTGTCTCTGTTGTTCCAGAAATACCTCCACATATTGATCAGGGCTTGGGTTTCTCTGCCCAGTCACTCACTTCCTCCATTCTTTCATCCCATCTTGTGATTTCTGTGAAACAGCTTTTATAGCTTGCAGTTAAGTCATTTGATTAACAGCAGTCTGTGGTTCAGATTTAGAGACTGTATGATAATGTGCTGTTCATATTTATAATCCCCAGAGGATAAATTGTATTTTTTTTGTTGTTGTTCACCCTGTCAAATGTCCTGTGCACAGACATCCTCCCAAGACTATTTCCATTTTTAACACACCATGACCTTGAAGTTGGGATATGATTACATGTTCTTTAGTCTATGTATTGACAATGACACACAATCATAGCCATGACAGGAAGTTATGAACATGTACATATATATAAAGAGACTGGATATTAGATTGATGGTTTATTTGAGGTTTCCATGCAATTAGATCAGGTAGCTTTATAGTACTGAAGGTATAAATCATATGGAAGGTGTGTGCTTCTGCCTGTATGTAAATTGTAGCAATGGGGACAGGAGCTCTGTAATAATTAGGTGCATACAGCATGCAGGTGAGCAATCTATGTGTCTGTAGCACTTTATGATAGTAGTAACAAGAGAAGCGATATAGAAAGAGTGAGGAAGGCACACTGTGTCATTAACACCGACTTTCCTCAGTTACTATTTCTATTTAATGCTTTGCTATAACTAAAATTGTTTCAGCTGAGTCAAGTTTATCTCTTGGTAAGTGACTCACTGTTATACAAACTCAAATAGTTATTGAGCAGTAGAATCTTAAATGTGGAGCCTCTATTAATTCTTCCTCCACTGCACAGCTTCTAAAGCAGCTTGTGTGTTCCTGGTACTGCTTTAAATCTGCCCTGGGTGCCAAGGTCACAGCATTTGGTAGCCATTAAGCCATTAAGACGCTGTGGGGTGGAGACACTTTGATACACCTGGCCTGCACTTCCCTGCGTCCTGTCTCTCTGTGCCTTTCTATCTATCTATCTTCTCTCTTGTTTTTCTCTGTTTGTTCTCTTGTCTGTTTTCTTTTTCTTGTTTGTGTTGCAGCTTTTCAGGAGTGTTTAGTCTGAAATAAAAAATAGAGTCACTCAGGCTGAATGAGGATTATGAAGCAGCAGAAATGCTGTACACTGTGTAATGCTGTAATGCGCAGTGTCCTTAGACATGACTCTGATAGGCCAGACAGTCCATCATCCGGAAGCAGCTGAGACAATCCTTCCATCACATGATTTCAAAGGAACTCCCTCTTGAGCGTCACAGACAGTTGTCATGGCAGAATTAAAAAGGTGTAGATATAAAGAATGATTTAAAAAATGTTTTTTTCCCCTTTTTTTTAACTCATGGTTCACTGCAACACACAGTATTTGCCATCACTGCTGCTCAATCTTATCTTACTCCAAAATGACAGGAGGACAGATTAGTGGAATAGCAAAAAAATAACCTACAGTTCTTTTAATATTAAAGTAAAATAATAAAGTTTTGCAATTCCATTTTAAATTTCAATCATCTATTTTCTATTAAACTGATATGTTATATCCTAATAATTATTACAATGTATCATCTAAAGACAGGCTGACAAAGCACAATAATCAATCACTGCATATAATTACCTTTTTTCTCTAACTTGATGTCATACTGAGAAAGTCCTTAATTACACATAATATAATACAATATTAATATAATATAATATAATATAATATAATATGCAGTCAAGTTTTTACAGCCCAAGATACTGAATTGTGAACTAAAGAATATCCTATTTGTACCCACAGAGTTAACAGAACAGTGATGTCACATAATTTCACTTTGTTACTAAGATTTCTGTTGTTACAGCTAAAATAGGAAAACATAACATTTGTTCCTGACTTGAAAACACAGGCATTTGCCTTCCTTCCACTCTAAATACAAACACAAAAACACACACAAAAAGGTCTATTTTGTCAGTTTTACATATTTTCATTACAAATAATATCTTAATCCAATTGAGTCAAGTAATTCTAACATAAAGCAAAAAATAAATATTTCTTACATAAAAAACTATTAACTATACATACTGCTTACTATACATAAACTTTAAGTTAATTTAACATATTTGAAATACATAGAATTTATGAAGAGAAATTACCTAAATATAATAAAGTAGGTAAATTCTATAAGATATAGTTACATAAATTCTCACAGTCTATTCATCTGAGGGTTGTTTTTTTTTAATTAAGTAAATGGTACTTTTTTGGTTTGTGTCAGAATTACTAGACTCAGTTGGATGGATTTTTAAAATGTAATTATAATACATAAATGTAACGACTGATTAAATAATTTTTTGTGTAAAGTGGCTGCTGTGTGCTGCATACATACATGGAAAAAGTGAATTTTGATTACCACAGATACAAAAAAGTTTTTTTTTGGGGGGGTTTTTAGCAAATAGTTGTATATTATTATTTTTACTCAACTATACGTATCTTACTTGTTACTTCATTGTAATAGAGAAACTATTCGTCTGTCCGTCCTGGAAGAGGGATCCCTCCTCAGTTGCTCTTCCTGAGGTTTCTACCATTTTTTTCCCCCGGTAAAGGGGTTTTTTTGGGGAGTTTTTCCTTATCCGCTGTGAGGGTCTAAAGGACAGAGGGATGTCGTATGCTGTAAAGCCCTGTGAGGCAAATTGTATTTGTGATATTGGGCTTTATAAATAAAATTGATTGATTGATTGATTAACTTCAAAACGTTAGTGTCTGGGTTGCCTTTAAATTTTACGTCGACTAAATTTGAGAATACAAGTTGGTATAGTTTTCTTTTGACACTTACATTTTTTTATGACCCTTTGTTTTATTTAATTGGTATAAGCTTTTCTTGGGGGTGTCCAACTATTGCTTGATTCTTCCTGTTGGGGGAGGAAAGAATGAGTAAACACTTCTAACCTCTCTCTATCCTTTCTATAGATAGCAACACAATCCTATTACAATTATCTTGAAATGTCCTAGCAAGGGCTGCAGAGAGAAGACTCAGACCGCACATGCTTCAACTGCCTCACTCACCTAGGACATTCAAGTTTTTTGAAAAGAAGCACCGGGGAGTGGTGTTGAATCACCTTTCTAGGTGAGACATGCTGTGAGAAGGAAGGCTACTGTAGCATTAAATCAGTCAGGAGCAGGAATGAACCAGGACTGAGGGCAGAAACTGTCTCAAAGGTTCAGAAATCCCTGGTGAAGTTAAACATGTAGGGGCAAAAACCACAACTCACCCTTTTAATATTTTACTCAGCGATTTGTAAAATATTCATGCTTGAATGTCTGCTGGCCCTGTTGACCAATTCTTCTATTGCACTGTAGGAAAGAATGGACCAATCAGTAACAGAGGCTGTTTAAGCTGCTGACACGCAAGCAAGAGAAGAAAATACTGAAGTCCGTGGTAGACTTGAATGACCACCTGTGGTAGATTTTATTTTATTAAGATATTCCTGTAGTGATGAAGCCAACAGAACAGGTTCTTTTGGCTTCATCACATCGTGACCTCCAGCATGCATGCCGGGAGCCGGTGGATTGACCCCTGTGGGTTGGGGGAGAGTTACTGCCTTAAGCCAGGGAGTTCAAGTATCTCGGGGTCTTGTTCACGAGTGAGGTTAGAGTGATGGATCGGCAGTTTGGTGTGGCTGCTGCAGTGATGCTTGTTCACACCTCCCATAATGCAACTTCTTTCATTAGACCTTCACTGCCTGGTGACTTCAAACTCAACACCTCCAGTTTGTAACAGAGGCTTGTACATTTGTAGTCTCCAAGCCCAAGATGAGATATCCCTGATGACACTACCATGACGCCATCAGAGTTATTTTCTCAGCCTTGACAGAGCTCCACTACAGACACAGAAAATATTATTATTATAATTATGTTTTATTCAGTTGACGACTTGGTATAAGAAGCTGGTAAAAATCAACAAACATTTCTGACAGTTTTTAAGAGGACTGAATGAAATAAATAAGTTAGAATATCTTAAAGAAAATAATATGACCACACCACACCACAATTATTGGATAAATTATGTTGGCTCAACTTAATTAAACCTTTTGAGATTAAAGTAAATCATGGCAGTTGTACAAAAGTAATTGGGTTTGTCAGATTTTAAAATACTAGTAGGATTTACTCAATAAGGCCAGAGTTGGAATTTCTTGAAAAGATGAAATCATACACAAATAACAAACAGCGCACCAATGCCTCCTTGTACTTTTTGCATTGCGGATTTGACCATACTGACTAAAACTAAAGACATTCTCTGTTTATTTTCATTTCAGTTTTGTAAGTACACGATATCATTTCAGTGAATTTTTTTTTCTAAAGTCTAGCATTTTATTTTCATTTTAGTTCACTTAAATGTTTTTTTTTCCACACCTATTTTTAGCTTTCAGTTACGTTTTAGAACATTATTTTAGATAATAACCTCTTTCCATATCATAAAGGATCCTCTCTTATCACTAGGAGTGAAATGTCCCTAAAAGCTGTATCTATTGCAGTTGGCAGTTATTCGATGTGTACTTAATAAACTGTCAAACAAATTGGGGACTTTTGGTTTGATGAATTCTGTCAGATGGCTCCAGCTGAGGCAATGGGAATTACTCTTGGACCAAAAACTTTAGAGTCTTGAAGGTAGGGCAAACACTATCTCTATTCCCATGGTTTTGTTCAGATCACTTCCACGTGCAATGCAGGTGCAGTTCACACCAGAGAGAAAGTCATTTTAACAGTCATTATTATACAAAGATGTGCAGCACCAACTGTGACCTTTTTAGTCTTGTTTTATCACACTCTAAATGAAACACTTGCTCCTAAGAACACATGTTAAAGCTTGTACAGCTTTAACAAATAAAAATAGTTTTCATGAAAATCTTGCAGATGGTGTGTGAGGTTTGGAGCCAGCAGGCTCTTCATTAGACTCCGTTTATTCTGTTTTGCAATCAGAGGTCATGAGTAGAAGATGGTTAGGGGGCGACTGTCACTACGCATAACGTGACACAGCTTTCAGAGCTAAATCTTCTTAAGAGCACTGGACAAAAAGTGACCTTTGCTTACCTTTCCTCTAGTGCTACCCTCTGGACAAACTGTTTTTTGCCACACTATTAAGACTCTAAGAACAGCTAATCATTGTTGTTGAATATATTTGTACAGCAGAGTTTAATTACCATTGCAGCTACTCAGAGCCACTCGCGGGGCCTTGGAGTTTTTGTGTTATTTATGTGGGCAAGTTTGTCATGGCAGTTCTGAAGAATGTCTTAAGCTAATCAATGTGACTTGAAAGTAGCCACAGAGGTTGGGGGTGGGGTACAGCTTCAATTAATCCCTGTCTGAATGATGCACATCATAGGCCCAGGAGACAATGCGACAGAATTAGCATCATACTGTAGCACCTCACCTCTTGTGGCTTTGCAGGCTTGCAGAACAAAACTGTCTTATTTAAAATGTATGTCACTACTGTAACATACTATATGATGCAGCTGACTGCATCATATAGCATTACTGACTATTGCCAACGATGTAGGACAGACCACAAAAACTATGGCAACAGACGTTAACTGACAATCAACTGTCTACTTGGTGTGTCAGGGCTATTAGGTGTCACTTTAAATCTGGCAACACTTGTTGAGAGGCTAGTGGGTTGGGGATAAATGCAAGTGTCAGCAAGCTAACATGCTCACAATGACCAAAGTGCAACAACTCCTCATAGAGCGCTTTGCATGGCATCTGATGAAAATGCACATTCAACCCTTTGTGTGATATCCTACGAATTAGCACCCCACAAATGACGTTAAATATACAGTTATGTAATTAATTAATTAGTCACAGAGGTTGAGTTGAGGCAAGCAAAGTTACTGATGTTAGGTTTAGGAAAATAAACATGGTCAGGACATACCATAAAAACTTTTTTTCCATGTACACCTAGCATGTTAGCATGTCAATAATCTCTGATTAGCACTGTACACAAAGCAGCCTGCAGCTGAGGCCAACACAGCATTTGACAAATTGGTATTTTGACTCAATTATGGCACTAGATGACAAGTTATGGGATTTCACTGACTTGATCTGTTATTTCTCCTGTGGAGAACACGAATGTCTGTACCGAATTTCATAATAACGCAATCATGAAAAACGCTCAGCTAACACAATAACCCCAATCTTGTTTTTGTCTTGCAGATCCTGGCTATGATCTCCATCCTGTTTATTATCATTTCCACCATCTCATTGTCGCTAAACACCCTCCCGGAGCTCCAGGTGGTGGATGAATTTGGTCAGTTCAATGACAACCCAAGCCTAGCCCATGTGGAAGCTGTCTGCATCGCCTGGTTCACCATGGAGTATATATTGCGCCTGCTCTCAGCACCCAACAAGTGGAGTTTCATCAAAGCCCCACTGAACATCATTGATTTGCTGGCTATCCTGCCTTACTATGTGACCCTCTGCCTAACTGAGTCTAACAAGAATGTGATGCAGTTCCAGAATGTGCGTCGTGTGGTCCAGATCTTCAGAATTATGAGGATCCTGAGGATCCTGAAGCTGGCCAGGCACTCAACAGGACTCCAGTCTTTGGGCTTCACTTTGCGAAGGAGCTATAATGAGTTGGGTCTACTGATCCTCTTCTTAGCTATGGGCATTATGATCTTCTCTAGCTTGGTGTTCTTTGCAGAGAAGGATGAGGATGCCACCAAATTCACCAGTATCCCTGCCTCCTTCTGGTGGGCTACGATTACTATGACCACTGTTGGTTACGGAGACATCTATCCACAAACCCTGTTGGGCAAGATTGTCGGAGGGCTCTGCTGCATAGCAGGTGTGTTGGTCATTGCCCTTCCCATCCCAATCATTGTGAACAACTTCTCTGAGTTCTACCGAGAGCAGAAAAGGCAGGAGAAGGCCATCAAGAGGAGGGAAGCTCTTGAAAGAGCAAAACGTAGTGGAAGCATTATTTCTATTAACTTAAAAGATGCTTTTGCACGCAGTATGGAACTTACAGATGTGTTGGTGGAAAAGAGAGAGGACAGCAAGTGTCCTGTGGACAATCACCTGTCACCCAGTCGCTGGAGCTACCACAAACACTACTCCAATACAGAGGCGGGTAGCCCAAGCAAGTCCCAACATTCTCATTACCAGGAAGTGGCTCAGCAGGGCTCCCCTGAACGAGGCAAGCCTTTGTCTAATAAAACTACGCTTCAAAACCTCAACCCAAAGCGGCTGGAGGATGCTTACAACAAGACTGCAGCCATTCAGGAGAAGCAGGAGAAAATTATAGAAGAACAGATGGAGATGAAAGCACTGACTTCCCCTCAAGCCCGACAAACTTCTCCTGAAGTCAGCATTGCTAGAAATTACTCCAATGTGGCTGATGATTTTTCAGTGGAAAGAGGAGAAAGAAGCTCTCTGCTCCCCAATGCTGAAGTGATTCAAACTGGTGCTAGACACCAGCGCATCCCTCCTCCCTTGGATCTAAGTCAGATCAGCACCATGGAGGCTAACAGGGGCCCTGACAGCATCCAGCCAATGACCATCATTAAAGAGGGTTTGTATGAGTTTGTGTCCAGCCCCAGAGGAAGTGGGACTGGAGATCTGGGTTTGGTGCCACAAAGTGTGGAAAGCTTTGGGGTTACGTATGACAGCATCTCCAGCTCCTTGCAAGATTATGGCACCCCTCAAAAGAAAAGAGCCCTCAAGGTTGACCTCATTGGATCCCAAGATGAGGTGCTTATGGCAGTGATGACACCTGTAGCAACCCCAGCCTCTGCTGGCTCAGCCAAGCTTGCTCAACTACTCTCTGACGACATTGTTTCCAGGTTCTCTCCCTCTCCTAGCTCTATAACCCAGGAAGCTAAGTCTCCGCTGGCGATCCTGCAATCGCCGATGCTGGCCCAGCAATCTGTCAGTCCAAGCATCTCCCAGGGGGGAGGTGAGGGCTCAGCAGCCAGGAGCTTAGAAGGTGAAGGGCAGCTCACAGGCTTAAGCCACCAGGGGAGGAATCACATGGAAAGGTCTGCTGTCGGCTCAGGCAGCAGTGCTAGCCCACTGTCGTCTAAAGCCAGCCCTCTCAACTGTACCCAGGAGCTGGTAACTATGGAAGGAGGGGAGGAAGGAGAAGAGAGGGAGGGAGCAGACCAGAGTGGAGAGAAACGAGAAAATCACATTGCTCTGGACAGAAGTGCAACACCACCCTGTGAAACGAGCATGTGAGCCCTAAAAGAACGGAAACGTTCCTGGACAGAAATGCCAAATAGACGGGCTGAGGATAAGGTCGACGGGATGGATGACAGAAACTACCCAGAGCAAACCGGAACCATTGCGGGACCTGGTGTGGGCTCTGCACCTGCACGGAAACACACTAAAGTGTTAGCAAACCTATCATAACAGTTTTTGCAATTTTTCTGGAGCAATGTCACATCCCACAAGACTTTTGGACTCTTGTCTTTTTATTTGACAAGCACTGCTATTAAGGCACAGACATCTCTGTAGTGTTGTCACATGGCTTTATTACATGAGGGAAGTCAGAAGCACATGCCTACTGTCTGGGTACTATCTGAAAGACACTGTCTCATGTCAGTGTTATTGACTTATTCTTTGTAGACCAGACTGATATGCTGCAGAGCAAAACAGTGACAACTAATAAGTCTTTTAGAGCTCAGATATGAGCATAAACAAAGCCTTGTGTGAATGAGAATATTTATGACTCTCCTGGAAGAGTTTTTGTGTACAGCTCAACGGGTGTAACTTTCAGTTTCCTATTGCTTGCTATTTAGGCCTATTTCTTATGATGGACTAATATCACTAAGGAAACACGGAAGGCAGAAGCAAGAAATATTTTTTTTTACAACTTAACAACATTCATATTTTACAAGACTCAAAAAACCCCAATGATGAGTCTTGTGCTTACTCATCATTCTCTAAGTCTAGGTATTATGTTGTTGTAAGGTACCCAGATCAAACACAAGCACATGACACGGGACAAAAAGTCCCATTCTCACCACTTCATTGGACACAAATGGCATTGTATAGTCCAAGAAGACATATGCATTTGCTGTATACTAGACACTGATATGTGTCTCAGTGCTTCAACAATGTATTTTCCATTTATGTTTGTGATTTTTTTTTTTGGTTTAAATTTTGTCTCTCCTTTTTCTACAATACCTGAAACGGGTTCTTGAAGATGAAAAGGGAATAGAATAGGGATGCAAAGCTATTGTATTCACAGCTAGACCACTGTTCGCACACACTTCTCACATAAAAAAATCCTTAAAAAAATGAAACAGCTTAGGAAACAGCACTATATCCTCATAAGAAGACAGGTGAAATGAGTACATATATGAAGACAGAAAGGAAAGCGCACAAGGACAGTGGACAAGTTTACTGATCGCTCATGTGTGGGTCATCTCATGCTGCCTGCATCCCAGCTTAGGGGCTTCTCTTTCATTTCTACAGTGAATGTGTCATAACAGGCCAATGTGGCGTGACCCATTCCAATGGAACATCAAAATTAGGGTGAGAAATGTGACTTTATTTTCCCATCCTTTACAAAAAGACTGGCCAGCTGCTTGTTTAATAGTGTTTAGGCATCCCTCCTGAATTCAGGAAGCTGACGACCAGCACCCAAACACACAATCTCTTTTAGTCTCTGTGAGACTAGTGTCTTATTAAAGGATTATTCTGGTTTATTACAACATGGGGCTTGTTTTGTAGTTTTTACTTTCATTTCTATCCATAATAATAAAACTACGCTCACCAAGTTAATGGGTGAGATCTGGGAACATGGAGACATCAGTTAAAAGAAGGGTAAAGAAAAATGACCAGTCAAACTATCAGACAGGTTGGAAACAAACCAACATGTGAGTTTAACTTATTTGTAAACAAAAACAAAGACAAACTGTAAAAATGTACACAAAAATTGATTGTAGACCTACCATACTTTGGCTACAGATTCTACGAAAATGCAGACACAGCAGTTTATATGATATCCTATGATTTAGCGGCTTAAGAATGACATTATGTGCTTAACATAAAGTTAGGTTATTAACGTAAAGTTATGGAAGTTAGGGTTTGGGCAGCTAAAGTTACTGTGGTTAGGTTTAGCAAAAGAAACATGGGGAGGACGTACATTAAAATGACTCAAAGTTCACACAGTTCTAGACATGAGTCTCCTGGGGAAAATCCCAAGTGAATGTTAGCATTTTTGTGTTCCATTCAACCTGCCTCCTTACGAGACCACTCGTGACTGATTCCTTGTTTGCTTCCTATCAGCACACTGGTCATGTGATTGCAGCCTTCCAAAAGCAAGAATTACTGGCTAATGATTATATGGGATATGTATAAATTTGGGTGCATTACTCTTCATAGAAAGACGTATTAACAGTTTATGCGAACAGCCTGAGTCAGGCCCTCAGTGTGCTTCAAGCACAGTACCTGTTTGATTTAAATGGGGCTGGGGGCTGCATCCAACACTCTTTGTAATGTTTCCAAACTACCAACCCAGCAGTCACTTTCACAGTGATTGGCCAGGTGTGTGGAGATGTGAGACCAGACCAGGTTTAAACTGATCTTGACACCGTAAATGCTTTTGAGAAGAGTTTGTCTAAAAGTGTGTGTTTGCACAAGTGATTTCATCCAGACTATAAAAACTTGAAAATTACACACTCTTGAAGAGAGATCACAGAGGCAGGCAGACTCTACCCCCTGCCTTCTAGCATAAAAACACTTAGTTGTAAAAAATGAGTTCGTTCATAGCATACCGAAGCCTTTACTGCAGCTGTGTGCATACAGCTCTCCTGTTAGGGGTGGGTGGATTGTTACCAAAATATTGATACACTAGATACTATGTTTTCATTTTGAATATCGATCCTAGCAACAATGGAATCAATACCAAAAAAGGGATTATTTTCTCTGTTCTACGTTGTACCTATTTGTATTTTACAAGTCAAACGGTCTGTGCAAACAATGTTCGGTTGTTGTGATCTAAAATCTAATGCATGTACTGTTTGCTTCTCCACTGTTTTTGTGCTGTCTGCACTTAAACAACATATGCGTCGCACACACACTGTGCACCCGCATGCACCCTGGCTAGTTTATTCTGACACATGATAGCAGTGATGACTTAATCAAAGATGCTGCATTGTGTCAACCATTGTCTATACCAGAGTAGCGTGAAAGTCAAGAGTGCTCTATCGGCAGCAAAATCTGGGGACCAAAACGTTCCCAGAAGTACACTGCACAGCACACTGTCTAGCAAAATAAAAAAATAAATAACAAAAAAAACCTGCTCAATTCTACATTTAAGTACACAAGCTAATTTTGATGATAAAAAGTATCATATGGGCTTCAGTATTGGTGATTCTGACACTGTATTACTTGGTATCATATCGAAACAACATTTTGTGGAATCACCCACCCCTATCTTCTGTACAAGAAAGAATTATTAGCAATATTTCAGATACATTTGCTTTTAGTTTTACCTCCAAATTAAATGAGTTTTGATGATCTGGATTAACTGTCAGTCTGCATCTAATCTGTCTGATCACCTGACTACGTTTTTCATGAATTGTTAGACTTTGTTGTAGCCATCACCATGTTCCCAGACCTCAGCAGTTCACTTGGTGAGTGTGCCGTCACGAAGGAGGTAGTCCCTGAATTCATGTGACTCCATACACAGCTTGTACTGCTCTTACTAGAGCATTTTCAAATATGATGACTTGGGGGAGATAAAAAAAAGAGTGTGTCTGTGAGGCTTGTTTTGCATGGCTGCTGACTGCATTGTAAACTTAGTATAAGAGCGCCCTCTACAGGCATTTGCAAGGCACTTGAATGAAAGGATCTGATGCCTCTTTAGTACTCTGTATATTTTTATTTGATGGATATGTTTTTATTAGATCAGCTGTGCATTAATTTCAATGCATGCTGACACATTCAAACGCACATTTAATTGTGTGCACAATGGATTTACTCTCACACAGTGCAGAGTGAGTGTGTAGTGATGGGACCAGTCACAATGTGAAACATGAATATTAACTGTGTTCCCGAGTATACTTACTCTTTCTAGATGACAATATCATGTTTTTGTTTGCAGTTAAAACTAATTCATTGCATTTTTATAAGAGGAACTTGGAGCTGTGTGTTGTTAACATCTGAATATATTTAAAAAAAAAAAATGGGTGCCTTTTCATAAATAGACAATTTATGAGAAGGTGAAAAAAAAACCTGTATAATATATGGCCAGACTTTTTTGTTGTTATTTTGTTTAATTTATCTCTGTTTAGTGGAGATGTTGATATGCAAATCCTCAGGTTCTCTTTACAGCTGTGTGTTCTTTAATCAACTCATCAGTCGCCTAGATTTCATGCAACATAGCATACAGTTTGAACCTCACTGTGCCACAATGTCGTTTTTCTTTTTTCAGGAAATGAAACTTTTTGTGGAAAGCAGTGGCTTCAGTTATATTGAGTAGGGAGTTCAGCTTGGATCATTTTGGTGCTGCAGCAATACTGCATACTATATATTTCAACTGCAGGACTCCACTAAATGAACAGTGACATTTAATAGATGTTGGTTAACTACAACACAGAAAAGTTGCCACCCCAGCATGGGGGAAATGATCACAATATGGACACATGACAACCAGTTAACATCACCTTCTGTACAGTAGTTTTAGAGATGCAGTGTGTTAGAAAAACATCAATCCTCTTCATAGATCGTGTAAGTGTAAGTGATGGGGAGCACTAATTTCTAATTATATTTACACTGTTTCTGGGAGCTGATACCTCAAGTCAAAGCTGCTGAAATATCCCCACTTTGTCAGTGGACTTTAAAATCTCCATATGATGCGCTAGGTGGGTCTGTTGAGGATGTTCTGGGATGCCATGTCAATAGAGTGCCCCAGGAATGAGTCCTAAAACCCACAAATGAGTTAACATTAAACCACTCAAGGTCCCCTCAATTCAAAGTCAATAAGTTTGAATGGGTTTTTGGTTAGATGCCTGACAAAAGGTCTGTGGTTAACACAAACTGAAGAGACGTTCAAGTTTTGTTCTCCAACATAAATTACATCAGTAAATACCCCACTCATGAACTTAAAAGCTTCTATGTGTCTTAAAAAAGGTGGCTGCAAACAAGTGGCTAAATGAGACTACAGAACATCATCATGCCGAACACGACTTTACAAAATGGTTGTGGTAGTGCTGTGTAGTTTGTTTATGGCTGTTTATGTTTTGATGAACAAAACATGTATGTAGTATAATAAACATTTATTTGCTACTGAGCTTATTTTTTTGCAATAAACCAAAATGATCCAATGGAAAAATCCCACAGGCTTTTTGACAAGGGAACCAGGACAAAGCTTAGTTTTGCGTCAGCCTACATAAAAACTTCATCCCTGGAGCACTCTATTTATACTTGTTACATGCATGGTGTATTTTCAATATGCACCTCTGTTTTCTGTCTTTTTCAAATTAAACTTACATCAGTAAAACACCTAATACTTATACTTATTTCCTGGTGCAACAAAAGCATGCAGTTAGACTTAGGGAATAAAAGCACATGCTCATGTTTAGAAAAAAAACCCATTATGGTTTGGCTCAACATTCACATGGGAAGCCAACACTGGACTCAAAGGTGAAAGTCTGGGGTTTGTTGGACCCACCAACCACCCTTCCTGCCTACCCTATAGAGGCTTGAGAGCCATTATATTATGTTCTTACTGGTGGTCTTTCAATGTGACGCTGTCTGGTCGTGTTATAAACTGACGCACCTTTTGTGGTACTATGAGACACCGTCCAGTGGAATTATAAACTTATGCCACCAGGCGTCATATCATACTGCCATGAAAGGTGTCTTTTTGCTGACAAAGTGGCGGTATTTGATGAGTTGAGAATGAGAATGGGTTGAGTGCTTTTCTGATCACAATATAGTGAATATATATAAATATGCTTCTAAAATTATTCCATCATGACATACTTCATACTACAGAGTCACCCAGGTGTGCTCTGCTCAGATGAGAATGATTTAGAAGTGGAGTACATACTGTACATCCCTGGTTCACCTCTGTCCCCTGTAGAAGGAATGCTCTCCTCCTACAGTTCTGCCTGCTTTGCTTGGATCAGAGGTGGCTTGGTGGTACAGAAAGTGTTGGTTTGTCACTGCTGCAGATCAGGGACCATATGAACACTGCATTGTTTCTCCTATGCACAACCTCGTATCATCATGATCACCTGAAAAATGTCACACAATCTCCACTTGTATTTGTGGTTTTTATCACTTGGTTTTTGTACAGTTAGATTAACTTACAACCACCCAAACCAGACTGTTAAAACCTGCTTCTTCATCTCTCCTGCCTGCTCTCCTTCTTTATTGTTTCTCTAATGTTTCACTCTTCCATCCTCATCTACTTTGTTTGTTTAACAGTAGCCTGTGTGATTATTAGTCAGTTTCATTATTTGTAAGTCAGCATAATGATAGAGAATGATAGGGACTTTTGATTCAGTTACCAATATTCAAGACAAATAAATGTGTTCATGTGACATACGTTTTTGTGAGTGTTTTGTATTTGGTTTTATGCATGAGTGGATGTGTGCGGATGCAGGCAACTGGCAAGGTGAGCCCCAAAAAGTGCAGTGTCACTGCATGTCAGATGATATTTCTAATATGACTACTGCTAATCTGTTAAATTTGCACCACTCAACTAAATGCACAAACATGGCTAAACTCTATTTTATACTTCATACTTCACTGCATTTATTTAACAGCTATATTCACTTTTCAGATGAAGATTTTATAAAGACAACCTATGATGAGTTTATAATATAATACATTGTTAAAGACTGAACCACTGACACGGCAGTATATAAATAAGTTTATGTTAGGGCCACCACGACTTGCTGCATCATTACAAGGTTGCTTATGTTATATTAATAAAAATATGATTATATGTGGTACTGCAGTGTTACACTGAATGAGAATGCTTACCTTTGATACTTTTAGAGGTACTGTATGTGACATTCAGATTTTTAAAACAGATGAAAACCACTTAGCTATCTAAAGATATATTCGAGTAATGGCGACCTGAGCGGAGAATGAAGCTACGTCGCCTCTATGTGTGTTGTAATCCAAGCATTTCTGTGTTTTTTTGCAATAAGATTGCTGATAGCTGATCACCGCTGCTTTGCACTGCGTTCATGCAGTAGTTACAGCTGATATTGGTATGGCGGCATCTCAGAAGCGTAGCGCCCACCCTCCAGTTCCCTTTGTTTAACACTATTAGTTATGTCAGCACTGTTGCTGTTTTGTTTAGTGCTGTTTATGGAGTTAGCAACATTAGCTGCTCGCAGTGTTGGGTGTAATGCGTTACAAAAGTAATGTGTTACAGTAATATAATACATTTTATCAGTAACAAAATGATATAACTAGGGCTGTCAAACAATCAAAAAAAATTAATCTAATTAATTACAGGATCTGTGATTAATTAATCTAATTAATCGCAAATTAATCTTATACCCATTTTTTTTGCTGGGAAAAGCCCCAAATGAAGATATTTCAATTCAAACACATTACATTATTATAGCTTATTGAGCACATCATTGAATACATAAGAAAATGTGGCTTTAGAAGTCAATATAATATTAATTCAACATTTTAGGCTATCAGACTATCATGTCCAACATAAAATAAATAACATGCCTCTCTACTAGGCTACAAAATAAATAAGGCCATCGCTTAGGTGAAAAAAATAAATAGGCTAAATAAGCCTACACCTGAGGCTATGAAATAAATAAGCCAAACTTAGGCTAAAAAAAATCAGCCTCTCACGTGGGCCCTAAACTGTAGGCTACATCTGACACAGCAAAAGTCTCAGTGAACCATGACATGGTAACAACAAGTAGCCAAATGGAAGACAGATCAGACTACCATATTGCAAATGCCCCTAACAGACAATTTACAGTAAACAAGAATATCCCTTGAGAGTGTGCACAACAATGGTGATATAGCACTCGCCTCCTTGTAAAGTCAGAGAACTCAACATGTCAACTGTCAGCATTACCAGGTCCCCACTCGCCATTAGGCCCTTATCTTCTACGGTAGAAATCGGCCTGCAGTCGACAGCAATCCATTTTTCTTGCTCAGGCGCTTTCTCTCGGTAAGCATGGTTTGGCGAAGCACACCAGTTCTAACAGCAACACTAGCTACTGGGGCCGCCAGCTGTGGAGCTCTTAACATCTTTTGCATTGAGAAGTGCTCCCGTGGTATTTGCAGACATTGCATATGATCACGGCCTTATTAACTGTCCCGTCTCTGAGTTTTTTTTAAATGTAAACTGTCCGTTTAGAGGGCCCAGCAAAGTTTGGTCATCGGCCTAGCGAGTTCCATCTTGCAACAAGCCAGGCAGAGCAGTGACAGTGACGTAGCCTACGGGGTCATTCATAAGTCAAAGACAAGGTTAAATCAGGCAGTGGCGAGGCATTTGTGCCTCCTAGTGGGTGAAATCGGTCAGTGCGATTAATTTGAGTTAATTTTTTAATGCGTTAATTTTTTGCATGATTAAATAATCTAATTCAGGCGTTAAATTGACAGCCCTAGATATGACGCATTACCAACAGGATTTTGGGTAACATCTAAAGTGTATCCTGTTCTGCTTTTGCATCCTAAGGCTGCCTGACAGCAAGGATAAGCAGCTGGCCTCCAGTTAGTTTTTTCCTCGTCCTGGTGATCGGCACATCTGGGTGATGTTAAGATATGTTGGATGTGTTTCCATTCACATCATCTACAACTGCATAACTCTTTCTCCAGTGCTGTTGTAGCTGACCAGCACACTGTGAACCTGCAGGTGGCTCTTCCAGCTCCAGTGTGTTAATTTGTGCTCACACGCCATTCTGTTTGTAGTGCTAACCTAGACATTTGTTAATTGTGTATCTCATAATTATCAGACTTTGATCTGCTTGATCCTCCCTGTGTCTAGGGCTATTCATTTACTATTTTTAAAGGGTCTAGGCTATTTGTTTGTTGTTGTTGTTAGAATTCTGCATTTCTACTTTTGAATGCATCACTTTTCAGCTTCGCCCTTGAAATGCTCAGCTTTCACGTTAGCATCAATGTGACGCTGGGTGTGAATGAAATCAGTGTGCCTAAAGAGGAACATGAAGAGCAGCACTGGGATTTCAGTGTTGTGCTCCTGTAGACCAGAGGCAGTCATCAATACCACTCAGACAGCATTGGTCCTTCAAAGAAAAGAAACATAACAGCTGCATGACATCACTATTTGTTTTTCTGAATCTGCTTTGAGAACAGGAATTAAATCTGTGTGTGTGGTGGTTGTGGGTGAATAGGAGTTTAAAACATGACACCCATTCTGCTGGCAGTGTCTTTGGGTCAGCTGGTGGATTCTGAGGGGGTTAAAGGGGCCCACCAACAAATTGTCCCAAGGCCCCAAAAATGGATAATCTGGCCATGCATGCAGGTGACTCACAACCATTTAATGTAATTTTTCATGTTGTTTTTTTAATCGATCAGCTAAATGTCCTGTGAGCCATCAAAAGAACAGCGCACAATTAATATTATTGGCCATCATTATCTAACCTGTAATACAATCACATGCTGAGTAGACAAACTGTCCACATCCCTCAAAAAGTTACTGTTACACTGCTTTGATAAAACTGAGGCTGAAAGGGTTGTTGCAGTGACTGGGAGTCAAACTCACGCATGGCAGAAAAGAACCAGGGCAGCTGTGACTCAGGAATTACAGCGGGTCATCCTCTACTCAGAAGGTCGGTGGTTTGATCCCCAGCTCCTCCAGTCCGCATGAGGATGTGATTGTGAATCAGTGAATGTGACAAAAGCACTTTGAGTGGTCAGAGGACAAGAAAGGTGCTATAAAAGTGCAAGTCCGTTTAACATTCAATTTTACATCATGTTAACTAATTACAAGAGATAGTTTGGATTATCTGTATTTATTCTAAATATTCATCAGATTATCAAGCCCGGATCATTATAACCACCTCTAGGTGTATAACATCTCAAGGATTTCACCGATCACCACGCAACTTTGTAGGCATATGACCACATATAATCTGAGGGGGCCCTCCATTATTGACCCGATCAAACAAAATGGGGGCGCTAGAGAGCTAATTTCTTATCTAGGCCTAACCGCCATATCGATTTTTACTAAACTTGGTAGATATGTAGAACAGGACGTCTCAAGGTGACTGAAGAAATTTAACTCTAATTGGCAACTGGGTGGCGCTATAACAGCAGAAAAATGCTTAAAAATGGCTAAAACGCGACCGATCACTGTGGCTCCCCCTGTGGCCCAATGTTTTTTTCCTAATTTTTGGTATGATTAAGTCATGGTATGGTATGCTGTACATAATCACAGAAACTGTCAGTGTGTCATCCTGTCAGTCAGTCATTCTACCAGTGCGCCCCACTTTTAAGTCAATACAACATATAAACACTTTAACTATCTGTCTGTCTTGCTACCTCAACTACTAATGTACAGTTTTAACCCACTAACTATCCCACTACTGGCAATGGTACTACTGTACGTTCAATAAAGCAATCATACTATCAAATTCACAAAAACTCTGTCTGAATCCATTGCTCTTCTTAATGGGTGCAGTTGACTATTTAATCTGCAATTTCCTATGACCTGTATCCCGAACACACACCATGTGAAACTGTATGTGGGCAACTGTGCACTCAATGGGTATGGATTAGTATATATATATGTATATATATATATATATATATATATATATATATGTATGTAATGGCTATGGTTTATTAACGTAAATATCTGAATACAGGCTACACATTTCTATGTATAGGTCGATAATAGATATACCTTTTAAAATGGCCAACTATAAGATAACTATTTCATAAAATTGAGTTGACTACTGATATATGGGTGACATGAAAAAGTCATTAAACATGCTGAGGGACTTCAATTTCAATTTCAATTTTATTTATAAAGCCCAATATCACAAATACAATTTGCCTCACAGTGGAGGGGGATGGCTAGGGTGTTACTTTTTTTTTGGCCCTCAAAAAACGACAAATATTTTCCCTTGAGCCTCACTGAGTGACCTTCCTCCACCAAAAATTAGTTGTTAGATTTTTAAAACTTAGCCACTGATGTTTAAAAGATAAAACTTAAAAACCGAAGATGAAATCCTGGAGTTGAAAAAGCCTAGGATTTCCACTCTTGTCATACATGCTGGTTAGTTTGTGCGAACTGTTTTGGTAGGCTATAGAAATTAATAGAATATCAGAATATCACACGCTCAGATTTGTTTTTTTGTGTGTGTGTGTGTGGCAGAAGGGGTTGTTGCAGATGATGTGTCCAAGGACGATCAGAAATCCAACAATAATTTCTGTTTTTACAGTTTCTCTATGATAAATGGTGTAAATTTGGCACTTGTGGTTTGGAAGGCATGTTTTCTTTTAACAATCGGTAAAATAAATACAAACTGTAATCAAAAATTAAAAACACATACTCTCCTCATTGCTCAAAAAATATTTAACATGCTTCCCCCTTTTTGCGCGGCCCCTCACCCCTCATAAATAAGGAACAGTCCCTAAAACTCATGATTAAATGCCATAATCATGAAACTGCCGCTCTACAGCAATGAATGACGTCAGCTACGCTGCGTCCATGTTTTGCTCCAGCTTGAGGGGAGAGCCCGGTGTGTTTTCAGAGGGATTATACAGTGAACATCATTCACCACCGTTTTTATGGTCATATTTAGCTTTACACCAGTGGCAGACATATCCGTTACTGCTGTGACAGTGACCATCCTACTACTCGTTACGCTATTTGGAGATCGCGCGCTGCTGGGTGTGAATAAAATCAGCGAGCGGAAGAGGAACGTGAGGAGCTGCACCGGGATTTCATCGCTGTGATCCTACAGGGAGGTAAGCAACAACACCAGCATCTACCGACCACTGTCACCACCGCAGACACTACCGATACCCAGCGAGCATGACTGTGTGACTCTGGCTGACCGATGTGTTGGTGTGTAGGCTGTGCATTTGGCAAACATGTCTAACTCATGGCTGTACGAAGAGAACAGGTAACATGTTCACCTTGTTTTAGAAGCGCTGCACTTTTGATTATAGTTTCAACGTGTCACTGGTCATTTCACCTGCTGCTGCACAATGACAATGACATTCAGGTAGCGATGGAGGCAGTGACTTCTTTAAGAAGTCCAGCATTACACATTTGACTCAGGTAAAATTCAGTTGAAATAGGGTGAAGTCTAGTAACATGGGACACTTATTGGTAGATTACCAAGAAAAACACCTAAAATTCCAAGTGTTAGGCTACTTTTGTCATTTCTAATTATTCTCAGCTATATTCCCATAAAGAAAATATGTTGCCAAGTACAATATTTTAGATACTTTGGACTCTAGATGCACTATGATATTGGCACGTCATCATTATGGGTCGATATTGGCTTTAAAATTAACGATCAGAACCGGCCAACATGCTTTTTCTTATTTTGCACAATGAATATTAAATACATTGAAAATCATTCTTTTGTATTTCTCCATCTGCTAGTGGGCCATTATGATAAGAGTATGCACGCATTATGATAAGAGTATGCATGCACCCAAAAATGACAATTCAGCCATTATCTACTCACCCATATGCCGATGGAGGCTCAGGTGAAATTTTAGAGTCCTCACAACACTTGCAGAGATCCCAGGGGAGAGTGGGTAGCAACACAACTCCACCTAATTCAGGCTTATGGCGCCCCAGATTCAAACGTCCGGGGTTTGTGCAGCTGAGACTCTAAGATTTCCTGTCAAAGTGGGTGAAATTTAGTGCTGCTAAAGTATCCCTCCATCTTTTGCACCAAGCTATACTTAACAATTCAATGGCATGGTTTGCAATCTCAAGGTCCCCTGATATTCTTTAGGCTCGTAGGAGGGCGGCACTTTCTCCACTAAGGTATGGGACATAGAGGTGGCAGTAATCATGTGGGACTGCTGTATGATATTTTTTAAGCACGCAATGAATGTCGTTAGTGTCACCATAAAAAATGCACCTTGGAGTTGGTGCCATTGGCAATAGAAGATGGCATTGACCATCAGCCTAAGCCTCGCCAAATCTCAACTCGTTGGTTTATGACCAAATACTTGCAAATAACGGAATTCCCATCAGCCTACAACATCAGTTGTAATGTGTGTTTAGTGCTTATTTAGAAATGTTGGCATTTTAACACACTAAACTGAGACTTCTCAATTTTATACTTGCTAAACATCAGCATTCTGGCAACATTATTGTGAGGGCATTACTATGCTGATGTTACAGTTCAGCCCCAAAGAGCTGCTGTCTATAGGCATTTTTTGGACCAAACCGTTCTGGAGACTTTCTGAAAGGAACTGCCTATACCTTCAGGGGCTTTTTTTTCTGTCTTCTCGCACCACCAATATGAACACTGAAATGATGTTAGATAATGGATTTTTAAAGATTTTGGTTGCCCTTGTCACATTGGCTCATGTGTTCAACCAATCATTATTCACCTGCATCACGTATGGTTCCTCTTGTGCTGGGAGATTACCTACTCTGGAACAGCGTTTTCAGAACTACAGTCATTCCTAGTTCTTGCGGTGTGGACACAATAAAAAGAGGGGTTAAGAACTATGGGCCTAATTCACCAACTGTTGTAAAGATGAAAGTTAAAACACACATACACAGTTTTCACAAAGACTCTGACTTTCACCATAGTTTTGTTGTTTAAGATTTGGTCTTAGGTAGAAACAGAATCTACACACACTCAAGAGCACACTTAAACACATTTAATGCTGACATCTTAATACAGAATATTTGGTAATTGCATTTTCTTCAACTCTGCTGTTGCATAATAATATACGATTTAAATATCAGAAATATTTGTATAACTGATAATATTTTTAATCATTATTTTGATATAGTTTTACAAAAAGTATTATGGTCTTTTAAATTAAATAAAACACGAACACTTCAGTTCACATCAGTTATGTTAAAGGGACCCATGCTAGTTTGTGACCGATCATGCTAGAAAATATTTTGGGCAATTCGGTCAGGCGGGACATGAAGTGACAAAACAGCCTTCTGGGTAAATTATTAATAACTTACATACATATTGCATGAAATAGTCCACCTTCTCTCCCCTTTACTCTTCAAACACACACAGCTTGGAGAGCACCTAAATGCTTATCTCTGTTCTCATTCCTAGCAATTGAGCTACTATAATGCATAAAGTTTGCGGGTTAGGTGGTTGAATAACACATATTTTTGCATCTCACGCTTTTTGTTTGTGTTATTTTATTTCCACTCATGATGCTACTAAATATGACAATTTGTTAGGCATTCACTCTCTGCAGAAATACTTGCAATTCAGAGTTATTGACGTGTTGTTGTAAGTTATTGGTGAATGAGGCCCAAAGTCGTTATAACTATAAAAAAATCCTTCAAAAACACTTTATCCATAATATCAAATGACAAGAAAGAAGACCAGCCTCTGAAAGAATTCTGAATTCTCTGATATGTATATATATGAATCTTTTATAAACGTACTGTGCAACTTACTGTCAATGCGGCCCTGTTGTTTTTTATCTCAAGTAACTGCATGTCAATGTCAATCACTGACTGTGCGTGTGTGTGTGTGTGTGTGTGTGTGTGTGTGTGTGTATAGAATGCCATCTCTGTCAGAGCAGCTGCAGGAGGTGCGGAGTCGAGCCGAAGTGTGTCTGTACTCTGGTGGCAGGGTGGTGGAGGTGCGGGTTGGGGTGATGGCTATGGCTAATCTGCCCTTACCACCATGCTCCAAATACTGCCACATCGCTGCAGAGACCATGGTCATAGAAAACAGCTTCGGCAGCAACAGGAAGGAGGTGAGACAGAACAAGTGCAACACACGTTATATGTATGAATTATATACTTTGGGGTTCTTATTGTTATATTTATTATTTAGTAAGAATAGACACAATAACAGCAACAATGAGAATAAGAAGAATACTCAGTATTATTATTTAAGGCAACATAACTGTACTGAGCCACATTCAGAGACCCAACACACATAGACACACACAGCCACATAGCCACATCAGGGAGGATTCAAATGCCAATGAACAAAAATAGGTTTTGAGTCTGGACTTAAATGAGTCAGTGGAGGGGGCAGATCTGGTTAGGAGGGGGGTGCTGTTCCACAGTTTGGGGGCAGACACAGCAAAGGCACCATCACCCCTGACCTGGAATCTGGAGCATGGGACAGTCAGGAGCTCTAGGTCAGCTGAGTTCGTCTACTTTTTTCAAGATTTACATTTGCCTCAGCTCTAAGTTAAAAGACTCATATTTTCTAGATTCCCGGATAACAGAGAAGAGAATTACAGAATTAGATGTGACACTTTTGGAGATGAATAAGGGCAAAAAAAAAGTAGTTTGCAGGTTCAACACTACATTCCACGCATTGGGCCAACACTAAGATAGAGCCCCTATGATCCACTTGAAGGCAAGGGTTAGGGTTAGCTCATACATCACTTTAGAAACATTAATATGATACGTATGAAACGTACAAATGTAACAAGTTGGTGGTTTGCAGGAATGTACAATGCCAACATTTTCCTCTGGCAGCAGGGCTGTCTTTTTCATGTTTTAAGATAAACTGGTTCTGACACATTTAAAGGAATAGTTTGTTTTCTCAGCTAATGCTTAGCAAGAAAATAAACACATTCACAGAATGTCAGAGGATGAATACATCAAAGAAAATAGACGTTTTCAAATGTTCAATTTCAGTGTGGACAATGTTGTGATTCATCTGCTTACAAAATTCAAATTCAGATGGACTAAATGACTCTACAGAGCCAGAACAACTGTGGGTGCAGGTGAATTTGATATTAATTGCATGTTTCTATTTCAGATTGAACTTTCTCTGCTCTGTGATTCTGCTTCAGACCCTTGCATCTCTCCAGCGCCTGTCTACAGCATTGAACATTCTAGAAAAGTATGGCTGTAATTTGACAAATCCCAACAGGCCAAAGTACTGGAGGACTGTGAAACACAACAACCCAGTGTTTAGGGCCACCGTGGATGCTATTCAGGTAACAAAAAAACTATTATACAGTGTAGTGGAGTATTACAAGTGCTCTTTAAAAAACATGCTAGGGATCAGAAAAACTTCCTGAAGACTAAGTTACAAATTATGACATATTGATGGCATGTTTAGTCTTTAGTTTAGTTTACTTATTGCCTGCACTTGCAATTCTATATTGCCTTACTGTTGGTGAAGTAAATAAAAAAAAGTTAGCGGAGATATGAGCATCGTTATTGTTCTCACACAGCAGTCATTGTTCAGCAGCCATGAACATTTTAAATTGTACCCACCATGGGGTCTCATTTATAACTGCTGCATAAGCACAAGATGAGGCCTGAACGACACTATTTGCCATGCAAAATTTGTAATCTGTGAAAACAAATTTGATGGGACGATGTGCGCACCTGTAGGGAAACTCTAAATTAAGCTTGCAAACATGAATGCTTATATCACTACTTTATCATAAACATTCAAACCAGTAGTGTTATTTATGCTGGTGCTACTGAGCCATACCTTTTTTATTTGCACCTTTCATAAAAGGAAATTGCGCACAATTTTATAAATCAGAATATGCATGTATGTGCACGCCACACATACACTTTTAGTAGGGATCCTACACACTGTTTTATAGATAAGACCCCTGGTCCTTCCCTGAAACTGCCCTGAACCAATCCTATCCCGAATCTTCCCCAGACCTGTTCCAACCTGTGTCCTGACTCCTGATCTTGTCCCAAATGTGCCTTAATGTGTCTTGTGATAGCCCAACACTACTACAATATTTTCTCAGTCTTGTCCTTTTTATTCGTGATCCCAGGAAATGATTTCTGATGCTGACTGACAGAACTTTTACATAAAGAACTTGGGCAAGTTTAACTTCATAGTCAGACTGTTTGGGAAAGTTAAGAAAAAAGCTGACTTCACATTACATTCTGTTTTTTCTTTCTGCTCCCAGGGAGGACGAGCAGTGCTCTGTCTCTATGGTTATTCCAATCAGCAGCCAGATGGGCTCAGCTTCCCTGATGATGTCACAGATCCTGATGTTGGCCGAGTTGCTGCAGTAACACTAGAAGTGATGAGTCTTAGGATGGAACTAGAAATGCTTATTAAGGTTTGTGTGTGTGTGTGTGTGTGTGTGTGTGCGCGCGCGTGTGTGTGTGCGTGCGTGTGTGTACAATTCCTGCATGTCTATTTGCTACTTAAACTTCAAAAATAGAGTTTGTATGTGAGGTCTGAGTAATAATGAGGTATCAGTATTTATTTCAGCAGGATTGCTGCTGTATAATAGTTGTAGGTATTAAATCAACTGACAAGAAATTACAGTATCAATCCTTAAAAAAGCTGTCGATGACATTATTAAAGATTGACTGATTATAAGCAAAGACTGAACGAGCCGGAACAGATTGAACTCAAAATACATAAAAGAACTTAGGTGATCTGAGAGAAGTGTTTTGTGTGCACCTGCAAGCTAAAATCCTATAAATTGCTCAGTTTAAAGTTTTTATTTGATTGCTTAGGTACAATCTTTGACACTTCACACACTAATCACTAACTTTACACTGTACGCGCAAACATTATATGTCTGTTGCAAAAGCAAAATGTTCTTGCAAAACTCATCGAACTCTTAAAAAATTGTGTTTTTGTGTCAATGCAGTGCACACATACCTTTGAGTAAGCTCACAATGCATTAACTGCACATTGATCGTAGGAATTATTGTGGCTTTTGCTTTTTCTGTGTGCGGGCAGAGCAGCTCACAATTAACTTGTCAAACAGGAAGTAAACACACAAACACGAAGGTATCCAAATGTGTGGATGTGTACTCTGAACACAACACACTATCAGTACAAATAAGTGTGCAAAGTTTTTTTTTATCAAATATTCTGACACTCCTCAAACAACAAAAGCACAGTAGAAAAAAATGTTTATTTCAGAAAAAAAAGAAAAGAAAAAATGAGACTAAATCCCCTGGTTATTGTGAGTCTGGCTATAAGACCTCATCCACATCACATACGATGTTGTCATGAGCTGTGCAGCACATGTGCCAATTTTTTGGGGCAACTGGCAAAATAATGTAGCACTGTAGAGATCGACGTTACGTTTTGCAGGGAGAGTGTTACAAACTAATTGTAAGCAGTGAGTTGTGTTTACAGTTTTGATATTACCAAATAGAATATAAAAGCACAAATTGAGTGTAAAGCAGAGAATGTGCATCCAGTTCGACACACTTGGTAAATACATTGGCTACAAGTTCTGGTATACCTGCATAAGCAGGTAAACCCCAATTCATCCATGACACAAAACTTTAATGTAAAGTCTACGCAAATGCCCTGGATGTCAAAATTACATAAAAACTTTATGTTCACCTGACACAAAAACTCACATAATTTTTATTTTATTTTAATGCACTTCCTGTTTCAGAATTCATCTCTTTGCCTTATCCTAGCAATCAATACACTGAAGCTTGCCACAATATATTTTCATAATTCAGTGAATTTTTTTTTTAAAAAAGCTGTTGTAAAATGTATATTCTGTTTTTAAGTTCATATGACATAGAATTAAATGCTCAAACAACAATTAAAAAAGTTATGTTAAACTGACTGTTAAAATTCCTGTTAGACAAGTGTCATGTGACAACTAACAACAACGTTTATGTTATTGTATTGTACTATACTGTACTAAAAGTTTTGAGTGCAAGCAATTTCCAGGAAAAAAAAGTTGAGTGAGTGAATTGGGGTTTACAGTGATTGCTTTGCACCTTTTTGTTTTACTTTAAATAAAAAAGCATTATGTTTTTGGTTTGATTTCAGGAGGCTCATCCCCACCCTGAGTTCTATGAGAGAATCATTCCTACACTAAGACACAAGGTAGAGTCCATCATACCACCTTCTGTCATCGCTTCACTTACATGTTTAATACACTGGCAAAGACTGTATTATGGGGTAAATCAATATTGAATCCCATGCTGCACAGAAACGAGGAATGGTTTATTTACAGGGGACATCGTAACTAAGTTTATTTTCACATTTTCTAATAAAAGTTGCTGACAAGCTGTATATGCCAAAAGGGTTTTTCAGGCTTGCCCATTACAGTCAGCCTATCAGTCCCCCCTCTCCAGCCACATGTCTGATTTCCCAAACCAATCCTTTCCTCTTCTCTTTTCCATCCACCAGATGCCCTCAGACCCCCCCCCCCCCCCCCCCCCCCCCCCCCATTACCTGACTGCTCCTCACATCCACTCACCTGTTCCCACTTTTCTCATCAGCCCTGTATTTCTCTGAATTCCCTACCCACCCGTTCACCTGTCCCCACCTTCATCAGTCCTCCTGATATTCAGCCAGCCCCTCCTAGTTTTCTTGTTTTGTGCTGATGTTTTGAGCATTTGATATTTAATTGTTACTTGCACCTTTAGCCACCTACCTACCTGCCTGTTACCAATGTAATCATATTGTGAGGTGGAGAATCGGTGAAGGGATGGGACTGCTGTTTCAAGCACCCCCTGGAAATAATACATTCAGCACCTCAGTCTCTGCTCCTCTCCAAATATGACTGAGAATGGCAGGTAACTGAGTTCAATATGCTCAACAGACAGTGACTTGAAACCAATGGCCGACAAAACTGCATGTCATTTCAGTTTATTGCAACTAGGCTGAAAACTTAGCCCTATTTAAATGCTATTGGTTTGCAAAGTCAGCTCTGTGATTAAAGAAATAAAATGAAATAAGATTAAATAAAAGTTGTAGAAGTTTATAAACGTCGTTGTTGATGACTTTTTATGGTAAATATAATGTTACCCATAGGACTTGGTGGAGATAACTTATTAGTGTTGTAAGTACTGTTCTATTTCATTCTTCCTGACCACCAGATCGAGTATTTGATATCAAGAAACAGCTTTGTTGATATTAAATACTCGATCTGTGTACGCATGTGATGGATAACCAGTGTCCCTCTTTTGCTTAATTACACAATGAAAAGCTGCGTCTTTGAACCATATGCTTTAAGGAATGAATGATCTGAACTTCTTGTATGGGGCAGAAAGGTTCAGAACTAAAGAACCAAGAGAGACGGAAACAAACCCCTCCCAAGTAAGATAAGATGAGATAAACTTTATTGTCCCAAATGGGAAATTTGTTATGAGCACATAGTGAGGATCAAAGTCTGGGAATTATGAGATATGAATAAATATTTGTAGGCTTGTGATATGAAACACAATAAACAAATGTTAAGGTCATTGTTTGCTGTGTTCGGTTTTGAAGGATAGCTGTACAGTTTGTCAAGTCTGTCTGAAAATAATTGACAAATGTCCATGTGGAAATTACAATAGATTTTGCTTGTTGTTTTCTGTTTTGATCATACTGGTGATTAAGATATCCATTCATTATGTGAATACAGTGTAAGTGACCGGGGACAAAATTCTCATTTTGTGCAAAAGTAAGCTGTAAAGTTTATCTAAAGATAATATATCTGAGACAAATCAAATGGATATGTACCAAAATAACATTGATTTTAGCAAAAACATACCTCTTTGTGTTCCTGGACAAAGTAAAAAGGCTGTCACTTGGAAAGATACTCACACAGTAAGTCCATAGTGAGTAAGTCCATAGTAGGGTGGTGAGGAGAGCTCGGTCTGATGAAGCCACTGTGTCTGGTGAAATGTTGGTATTACATCACACGGAGTGGAATCATCTCTTCTTTGGAGTTTATGATGGCCTGTAGTTCCAGTTCTTCAAGTCAGTATTTACCCACTCTTCTCTCCTCTTAGGATGTGGGTCTCAACACTGATGCTGTGGTCTGCCACTTCTCCTCCTCTTCATGCCGCTCAGGCGGTCAGACCAAGTCTCTAGCCTTCCCCCTCCACCATCATTCCTCCAGGGACGGCAGTCATGGCCAGTCTCTGTCCTCTAACCACCACAGTCTCAGGTCCATTCAGGTCTTTTCCATCTCCTCAAACAAACACCCAGGTAAGGAGAGTGTGAACTACTGCATTGACTTCTTGGTTAGTGGCTTACACCAGTGTACAGTGGTATATCCTGATGGGTCGAGGCACATAGTACTCTGGACTTAAAAATAATATAGCTGGGTGTTTTGACATAGTTTTTTTTTACTTCCAGTGTGTTGCTTTTTGGAATGCCAGTAACAGAGTGTCCTCCTGATTTTTAAAACTTACTCTTTGATGATTTAAATTCAAAAGTTAAAGACAAAAACCTGGAGTTGAAAAAAGCCTTGGTTTTTCACTCTTGTCCTGCATGCTGGTTAGTTCATGCAGACAGTTTATTTTTGACCAAAGTTTATATGAGATCAGAATAAAGTGACTTTGATTGAATTTCACTGTTTTAAGCTTAGATTGGTCTATGTGTTTTCTCTGGTGGAAGAGTTACACATGATTGGTGTCTTTCATTAAACGTGAGCAGAACGAATTTGTGTGTAATCTGTTCGCAGAAGGAAATTATTTCAGCATTCATCAATATCAATGCTCGTAGTGCCTGTGTAAATAATGATTTCACATTAGTATTGCTTGTTATTATTTGAAATACAAAATAAATCAGTCTCTCCCTTGTAGGAACAGTACCTTTAGAAAATGTTTGCACGTGTAATAAATTTAGGGGCAGCACCCTCGACTAAGCGACTAATCAAATTAATAACTCCGAAAACCAATTATTAATTTGTCAGTACACTTATCAATAATGAATCAATCTCAATACCTGAGTTATGAATTCTCTATAAAGTGATCTTAGTTCCTGCTCAAAAGAAATATCCACAGACAACAACTTGGCAATAAATGAAGATTTATTTAGGGCTAAATGTTTTAACAACTGAGTAAATGAATAGTAAATGGATGATATGAAATAACACAAAATCAATAGTATGTATAAATGGATTAAGACAAGAGGTAACACTTTTGTCAGTTATTCAGTTTGGCAATAGCGAGAGAGTATGTGACTATAGATAAACTGGGGACGCAGGGATGCGCAAAACCATTTACCTAACGAAACCTAAATTAAGATCACAATAACTAAGTCTCCTATTCAACATCAACTCTTATCACTACACAGTGGCTGTCACTTTGCGGCTCACAGGCTTCCCAGCAGAATGAAATTGGCTGGAACACAGTGGTGGAGGGGCGGTTGAGCCTGACTGCTGCGTCCTTCAGGTGGCCCTCAAACATCGGTTCTCTTAGGCTGCAGAAAGTCTCTTGATTTGGCAAAGAAACCACTGCTTTGCAGACACTTTATTAGGTGCCTGGCAGCACTGGATCCGATGAATCTTTGATGGAGTCGCAGGTCAAATAGTAGCTCATCTGTTTAGCTGTGGCTACTCGCTTATAATAAGGTTGAAAACAATCTCGTTGGCCGTTCTATATTATTATCAAATTTATTATTAAGTTGTATAAAAAATGTTGCAATCAGCTGGCTTCGTTGCTTCAGGTATAATGTTACTGAAGGCACAGACAAAAAGAAAGAAAACTCAGGACAGACAAGACAATCCTGGACATGCCAAGCAAAGTTTTAAATAATATCGAAGAAAAGAAAGGGCTATGCAGGAACCAAGTTTAAGAGTGTAACGGGTTAAGACACAAAGAGTATAACTAGATGAAAAAGAAAGAAAAAAAATAAAAGTAAAATAAAGTAAAGGAACAAAATAAAGAGGGAAGAAAGAAGTAACAGGAAAGGAAAGAAAAGAAAAGGAGATGCGGTGAGCTCAATAGTTTTATCTGACCAGGTTGAGTGGGCTTGTTTGAGGCAAGGCGGGTCTCTTAGTTTAGACATTACTTCATTTTGGAGGAAACTTAATGAACTTTATTTTGTGAGATTATATACTTTAACATGTTACACGCGATAGACACATACGCTTCCCATTATGGTCAAAATTGGCTCATAACATCAAGTTAGGTTTAATATGATTATTATACCGCATATATCAGCAGAACACAAGTATAAATGTTTCATGCACAAACAAACCTAGTCTGCAGTTACTTGAACTAAACTCTCATTAAATGAGAAAGCACATATTGATAAAGACAAGTTGATTAATCAATCCAACTATGTTTTAACGCGAAATATAATATGGAATTCCTTACGGGAACCCTTCTTAACTATCGTCACAAGATGGCAGTATGACTCCATGTTAAATGAGGGATTAAACAAATGAAATTATAACTCACTCATACTATGACCTACAAGAGTGGGAAAAAAATCATTCAACTAACAAACAAGGATTATGCACAGTTACAATGTTAGAACATGGATAAAATGTATAGTTTTACTTTCAAGAGACATTTCAAGTTGGTTACAAGAGTAACTTAGTCTCTGCTCAGGAAGACTCACACGTCTGTTTTTCTTATGATTTGTGATATTGGGCTTTATAAATAAAATTGATTGAATTGATTGATTGATTATCTCATCTTCACCCGGGTGTGAACAAGATGGGGTAGCACCCATAGATGTGACAAAAAGGGGAGAGGATGTCGTGAATTTAAAAGCACAGTTAATGACCCTGGTCTGGCAGTTAATCTGGTTGAGTTGTCAAACACTGGATTTTCCCAGGATGTTAATTAGAAACTTTCCAATCGACACCTTTACCACCCCTGGCGTCAGGATGACAATGAAAGAGTTCATCAACTTTGAACTTGAAACGGCTAAAACAATAAACATTTGCCCATCTTATTCTGTCCATTTACTTACAATCTAGGTTCTGGAGGAGTTTAGAAGGCTGTTGTCCCTACACCCTAGTGCTTAATTTTTTTTTTGACATGCCCCCCCCTTTTTGCCCTACCTCCTCATAGGTAAAGACCAGTCCCTAAATTAGTGATACATCTAGACATACTGTAGAAAGACTGTTTTGGGACACTAAATTGGTACATTGTATATACACAGTGTTCTATAGGTTTATTTGCAGTGTTCTAGTAAAGTAACTTGTTTTGTGATAATGTGATGTGTGATGTGACAGATTATAGCAGAAAATAATGTGACAGTGTTTAGGACAGTAAACTGTTTTCTCTGTTTCAGAGAACTGCGCTATCTGCGGAATATTCCGCATCTCTGCCCACTGCCTCACCTGCCTCCAGGGACTCTGCTCAGAATGTGACAAACTGTACCACTCCTACCCTGAGAGGGCCAACCACCGTCGAACAGCTGTATCATCATCATCATATTCATCATCATCATCGTCATCCCAAAACAGGAACAGTCACAGGTCAGGCAATATAAAACGGGAATACTCTGATCCACACGCAGTGCTGGATCATACTACTTGTCAGTCAACATCAATAACAGTTCACTCCAGGATGCGTTGAGCAATGTAACTTGTAAATGTGGAGTCAGCCATTCTGGAGAAAGATTTTTGATGTATGAACACCTCTCTCTCACCCCCACTGCCTTTCTCTTTATAAGTCCATGGTCTTTCCCCTGTCCTGTGCATGAGCACAATGTAATAGTGTTATGTGACTCAGTCCGAGCCACGTTGTTGGTGTCTCATGTACAGAGCCAGGGCTGTGTATGAACAACAGCAGACTATGAGGAGATGTCCAATGAATTTCACAAAAATTGTATTGGATTAGAATCTCTGACTGCTCCTTTCACTAACAGGTGTCAGCAGGTGTCAGCAGGTGAATATGTCAGCACTGCTCACATTTTTTTTCCGAATAATGATTGGCTTCCATTTAGGGTTTTCATTGCCCTAAACAAGCTCAACCAATCAAATTCTGCAGGTTACAGACAGTCAGGGCTGTGTTCAAAGTTAAAACAAAGTTAATCTCTTAACAGGTGTGAATGTCGAATCTGCAGACAATGGGAGAAGATTTTGGTATCTGATGTGTTCTGGTGTCTGTTAGTAGTCCTAGTAGAATTGACCAATCACATTTGAGCGGGCCTTGATTGCCTGCAGGTAAACAGTCTGTGGGGAGCAAAATAGGTGGAACACAATTGCTAAAATGCAATCTCTTAGTCCATCTGCTGTCGTCTCATGACGATGCAGCTTTCCATTAGCTTTGTTTGAATTTATCTGCATTCATATGCAGATTGCTGTTTAGAGATTAGTTATCTTTCAACTCCAATTCCAGTCTTGTGTCTCAAGTTGCTTATAGGAGTGTAAACAATGACCGGTGCACAAAAGAGGCAGTTGTGGCTCAGATATCTGCTGGCTATCTGCTGTTGCCCTCAGTGGCTAAATTGTGGTTAGACTGCTAGCTGATGGGTTCCGAGATTGCAGCAACGTCTAGTGACAGTTTGGACATAGTGGACGTAAGTGTGTTAGAACTGAGTGCTAGTATGACTATGATAACTGTGTGGACAAAATCACCATATATAGATGTATATTCAGTCTAAAAACTGATCTAACAGAATAACAGTCCCTCTCCCCCTGTTTCAGCTCTTCCACGTGGTGTTGCCTCCACTGCACTAAAGTCAACTCAGTCCATGATGTGCTGTGTGAGGAGTGTGAGCGCCCTCGCTTGGAACTGATCAGCTCGAAAGCAGATGAATCTCAGCCTGCCACCATCACTGGTTTGTGTTGTCTCTTGGTACATCTCACAGCTCCATATCCTGATCAGTCCACTATCCAATCCCACTTCCTGTATTCTACTACTTTCTAGTTTCCTCTGTGATTAAGGAACTGACTTAAAAGCAAATCAGTCCAAGACATATGCCCTTCACTTACTACTTCTGCTGTCACATTGGAGAAAGTTGTTAGGCTTGTTGAGCAGAAATAATTCATTATGTATTAATTAAATTATAGATTACATTCAGTATATCATGACGGTTTCAGTCTTGGCAGTAATTCTTGATTAGAACATTTTATGTGTATTGGTACTACTTTTATTTTAGGCTCAATTGCAGTCTCAACCATCAGTATATGTGTGAAAATGGGCCCCTTGGAGTGTTTTTTTTTTGTTCAGACTCTAGGGGCTTCCTCCTATCACTCTTATGAAAGGCTATATCCACACTAATACATTTTCTTTTTAAAACACATAGCTATTGCAATGTTTACACCCAGTGTCCACACTACTTTGACATACTACTGCAACCCAGTCTTACTGGTCTTACTTATCGTAATTTGTGCAGTATTTTCTGTAACTAAGCAAAGACAATCTGCTTCTTGTTTATATTTGTATGCGCATGCCCAGTGTATGTGAATAGTCATGGGATATACGTTTTTTGGCATGTTAGTATGGAAGGAGATCGTCTTTGTTTTATAATGAAAATGTATCATTGTGGACGTAACTGCAGGCTTTTACTGTGAAACACCTGCAGGAAATGTTGAGTTTTATTAACAGCAAATTGAAATCAAGAAGGAATGACAAAGTGCCTGCTCTATGGGCCCAATGGTGCAAGCAGTGCTGATCATCCGGGTTATTTCAGACTGCCGAAACAAAGTTTTTTATGGTTTCATACACCACTGAGCAACTGTCATATGAATTAATAGGTCATACTCTCAATGCTGTATTTATTTAGGAGCGCAAAAAATGCCCCCCCCCACAGCCATGGTACTTTTAAATAAAGTTGAGGGTCTGATTGTTGCTGATAATGTGAGTGGCATGAAGTGACATTTGTGTGTGTGTGTGTGTGTGTGTGTGTGTGTGTGTGTGTGTGTGTGTGTGTGTGTGTGTGTGTGTGTGTGTCTGTGTGTGTGTGTGTGTGTGTGTGTGTGTGTGTTAATGTTTTAGAGTGGCAGTGTAAGAGCTGCACCATGGTGAATGCAGCCAGCAGCATTTTGTGTGAAGTGTGTGAAAGACCTCGTTTGGCCACACGACCTCCGGTGACCCCGTCACACCCACCCATCACCCCCCCCAGACCACCAGCACCAGTACTGGGCATGCCCGGTGATCCTGACAGCCAGGTCAGTTAACTCTGTGTGTGTGTGTTTGTGTGTGTGTGTCTGTGTGTGTGCGCTTGTGCGCATTCTTCTGCGCATTCTTCGCTCGGCTACGGTCCACTCCATCATAAATTTTATCCCGCTCCACTCCACTCCATGACTTCTCAGTTTCTTTTCTGAAGTACACAGTAAACTCCATAGTTTTGAAAGAAAATAGTTTGGGTGTGCACAGGTGCAAAGATGCATTCTGGGTGGGGCATGAGCGACCGGAGCGAAATTGGAGCGAGAGATAAGGCTCTGCTCCACCTTTTTAAAAAAATAGTCATAGTCGCTCCTCGCTCAACACAAAGTCCTTCCACTCCCCATTCAGCTCTGCTCCGCTCACATGCTCTGATGTCAACACATTCTCACTCCGACTTTCTCACATATCACCATTTGGTCATGGATTTCCATGCTGACATATGACATGCAAGGTACCCACGGTGCGTTGCATCATTGATGTTCTGGGACGTCGTGTCAACTTCAGCCTGTTACACGTATTGTCTGTTTTCAAAATACACTTCTGTTGTCACAGGAACTGTGCAGTTTGCATACGGTCTCTTTCAAAATAAATGTACAACGTTGGTACAACACCTCGAATTGCCATTTTTTTATTTCAAAAACAATCACACGTGGTCATGTTTAGCCAACGCACATGAGGTTGGGTTTAGGCAACAAAAGCACATGGTTGGGTTTAGGAAAAAAGAACAGGGTTTGGCTTTACAATCTCCCGGGAAGCCAACAGTGGCCTCCTGGGTAAAATTCAGTGGCTGTTGGATCCATCCACCACCACTGCTTGCCCTACTCAGACTTTTCACCCCTTAACTTATGATGTTGTCCAGCCACATTTCCCCCCTGACGTTACAAAATAACAGTGATGTGCTGCGTATCATGCTGACGTGAAAGGATGACTTTTCGTCAGCGTCTGACGATGGAAGGAGGAGGTTGGCATCGGCAGAGCCGAGTGTGATGATAGAGGAGCTCAGACAGGAAATCAAAAGGCAGCGAAGGGGTTCCTTACGTTTTGCCTGTCTCCCGCTGAGGCTCCCGGCCGTGCTCTTGGGGCCTGGTGGGGGGGCCTCTTGCTCCCTTCCCTGATGCCCTGGTCTGGCCTCACCCCTCCATGCAATATATATTATTATATTTATTAATTATTATTCTTATGAAGGTCATTATCATGATATATTAGTTTATATTATGTTATGTTATGCATTGTATTATATCATTGTGTATTATTATATTATATCATATGGTGTTATATTTTATTATATTCTGTTGTATTATATGATGTTATATTATATTATAATGTGTTATATTAGGTCGTATTATATTATTTTAGCTTACATTATTATGTTACATTATATTAAGTTAAATTATATTACACTATATTATATGAAGATATGCCATATTGTATTGCATTTATGTGTGTGTGTGTGTGTGTGTGTGTGTGTGTGTGTGTGTGTGTGTGTGTGTGTGTGTGTGTGTGTGTGTGTGTGTATGTACATATATATATTTACCCAGCTGACCAATCACAATGGAGGAGGGGTGGGATAAATACCACAAAGACCAATCCTTGGCCACATCCTAAATGTGAAAGTGTTACAGTCTTCCCTTCATCCAGAGCAAGAACTGTGCCTCGTACCCACATTTCTACTTCCACGGATATTCTGTAGCCTACAACCAGATACAAGCTCTGGCACTCCCAGCTTGGCATTTTCAGAAGAGTTCCTGGCATTTACAGCTGGAACACATGGCCAGTGGTGTAGTGGTATTTGATGAGATGGGTGTACTACTTGGTAGATGGGTATGAGGAGGAAGGGTATACTCTCCTATATATTACAATGCCTTTCTGGCTGATAGGCGGGTATACTGTTAATGGCAAGAAAAAGAGGTGAGTAAACTTTGTATACCTGTTTATACCCTCCACTACACCACTGCGATCAGCCTAATGAAAATAACAACAATGTTCAATCAACCAATCGATCAGAAAGTGATAGCTTCTATGCACACACAAGACTGAATGCATGATCCCCTTTAGGCATAGATAATAATGTTGTGAATTTTTATACTTAGTTTCTCTCTCTTTCTCTCTCTCTCTCTCTCTCTCTCTCTCTCTCTCTCTCTCTCTCTCTCTCTCTCTCTTTCGCTCTCTGTGTTTACTCTCTTTGTCTCTGACCAGTGGGTTTGCCAGTTCTGTACCTATCTGAACTACTCTCCTGCCACAGTGTGTGAGATGTGTGACCTAGCTCGTCCAGAACCCGCACCTCTGCCTGTGAAGCTCCGCCCCCCCTCCCCTGTCAGACGGGTCCCTGCCCTGCCAATCAAACCCAAAGAGCCTGCCCCTGAAGACCTGGACTCCTGGAGACAGAGGCTGATGAAGGAGGAGGGACTAAAGCTGATTCAACTGATCAGAGCAAGTTGCCTTCATCATCTACCACTGATCTTGGATCTAGACAATATTTTGACCCTGTATTCTAGTGTATCTGTCCTTTGTGTCTGTGACAGGATGGGGAGAAGAAAGGAGTGAGTCCAGAGGAGGTGTACACGAGTATGAGGGTAGCAGGAGACAGCAGCATCCTGCCATGCAAGTGGTTGAAGACTGAGCTTCCTCTGCTGTTAGACCAGATCAGGATGCTGGTGGGAACATCTTCCTTTAAGTCTGTTTCTGACAGCACCACAACAGAGCGCAGAGTCAGTATGCTTCTCTCAGTACAATTTGAGTCCTGTAAATCCTGACAAAACACACCTTTATGTTTCACTGACTGTAACTATCAGGAGTGTTTTCTGTTAATTAAAAGGTTATTGACTTTCCTCTAACACAGAGCAGGTTGTGTGAAGCTCCTGCTGAGGATGCTGGGAAAGAGATCAGCTCTGAAGAAACTGAAAGTGTTGTCCAGTTGTCCAGAGCAGAGGCCAAGCAGGCCTGGCTGACAGCAGGGGGTGACACTGAGAGAGCTGCCAGACAAGCGCTGAGAGACAGACTCGCCAAGGTGACATATACAGCATTTTTCCATAATGTTTAGAGATGCACATTAATATTCTGTTAGCCCTCCTTTTGTCTACACTCTCAGAAATCAAAGTACTAAGTAGAACCACTAAATGTAAATGGTAAAAGGACTTGCACTTGTATACTTCCTGTCTAGTCTTCAAACTACTCAAAGCGCTTTTTACACTACAAGTCACATTTTTTAACCGGTTCAGTAACCAGAGCAAGTCTGATGGAGAAGGGGTGAGAGAGGTTCTGCAAAGAACTATTCTATGGTGTTGTGGTTCCATCCAAGACCATCTCTGGAGATTCTCTCCAGAATCTTTCCACCTTCTAAGGGCGCTAACAAAAATCCACCCAGGGGAGAACCTGAAAATAGTAATTGACTACACTACCTGTAGTTCTTTCTCACTTTTTGTGGTTATTGTTGACCAGGTTAGCCTGGGGCTAAGGGGACCACATCCAGCTGCCTGCAGCTGAAGTTCTTAAAGGGTTGGGGCTCAAGTTTTCCAGTGCAACCAGCAACACTCATGGTTCACAATCAGGTTTTTGGGGTTGGATTTTTCATGAAATCACTGCTACTACAGACTTTATTATTTAAATGGTGCAGTAGGGTTGGGAGCTGAAACTTGCAAGCAATATCTTTTTGGCTATTATCTTTGTAATGACGGGAGTGTGGTTTGTGTAACACACAGGAGTGTGTTACTAAACCTTAACAATGAGTTTTTCCTTATCAATTCTTCATCACATGCGAGACAGCAACAGCAACAGGGTTCTTTTTATTCATCAGTGGTAAGGAGAGGAGTCAAGCTGCCATCGCTGTTGGAGCTGGTATGCTCAAGCAAAGTGTGAGTCAGGGAAAAATGTTTAAGAAATGTGATTTTTTTTTTAATTCTGGGCAACAAGGCTAGAAATAGGGGAGGCCATGAGGTGCCATGCCAAAAAGGTTCTTGAGAAGCAAATGGGTCTCGGTAGAACCTCAGTCCTTCGTGATGAACCCATTTGGAAATCAGACCTCTATGAGTATGCAGAGACGATAGATGATATCACTCTTTCTTCACCCCACCCTCTCAGGTAAAGGAGCTGTATTCACTGGGCTTCAGTGATGAGACTCACTGTCATGAGGTTTTGAGGCAGAGTGGTGGTGAGGTGAGAGGGGCCCTAGCCCTACTGCAGCGGCCCCTCCTGGAGCCCTTCCACAAGCGCATTTGGAGTGACAAGCCTGAGCCTCCTGTAGACATCCGTCACCCTGACAAACAGGTGAGAGCAAGCAGATACATCAGGCCTGGATCTACTCACAGCTCACAATACTCAGATAACTGCATTCTGTTATGAGTCTGCTGTTTTTGATATTTATGAACTCTCTTACTGGCTCGTCTTGCCCCTTCATGTCATGGTAATGCAAAAGAGTTCTCCACATAGAAAAGAATATAATACTTTACTGCTGTCAACACAGTTGATAGGAATTTGCCTCAGTGAAGCTCTTAAAAAAGACAGAAAGACACTCATAAGTTTATAAAATATGTAAAATAAGACAAGCAAAGACAGTTATCAAAGTTTAGATTTAAAACATACCTAATGTGATTAAGATCAAGTCAAGTCCTGAAGTGCTTTGTGCTACTACATTCATTTTAGAGTGCTTGTTGCTTTGTGCAGCTACCTACCTATTTTTAAAGTGCTTGTTGACTACAAGTGTCTGTGAATCAGAGTTCAAGTATTGAACCGCCTCAGGATATGTGCTATTACTGAGGCAAGATGTCCTACATCTGAAACTCTGGATTCTCCTTCCAGAGGGGAGGAATTTAGAAGGAGCTAGTAGGATGAGAGGAGTCCACCATCACTGCCGCTGTGTCTTACACCTGATACATGTAGCTTATATGGAGGAGATGGAGTAAGGTCACAGCCAATGGGTCTCATTCATGAAACATGAACAGAACAAATTTGTGTGTAAACTGTTTGCAAAAGGAAATTTACGTGTATTTCAACATTAATCAATATGTTAGTAGCTCCAATCTTTTTGTAGGTACTAACAAAATCTACACCTGCTTCTGACTGCTCGTAGTGCTTGTGTAATTAAGGAATGCACATAAATATTTCTTGTACTTATTAGAAATAACAATTTTAATTTGTATTGTGTTCTGTTATCAATCAATCAATCAGTCAATCAATTTTATTTATAAAGCCCAATATCACAAATACAATTTGCCTCACAGGGCTTTACAGCATACGACATCCCTCTGTCCTTTAGACCCTCACAGCGGATAAGGAAAAACTACCCAAAAAAAAACCTTTACCGGGGGAAAAAAATGGTAGAAACTTCAGGAAGAGCAACTGAGGAGGGATCCCTCTTCCAGGACGGACAGACGTGCAGTAGATGTCGTACAGAACAGATCAGCATAATAGATTAACAGTAATCTGTATGACACAATACAGTAATCTGTATGACATCCTCGGTAATGACAGTAGCTTACAACAACATTCATGAAAGTAATAATACTGTCGTTGTAGTTCTGGCTACTGTGGTACAATATGTTGAAAGTATATATTAGTATCAGGCAGTATACATGTATGATAATATCATATGTCTATAATAGCAGTAGAAGTATGACTAATGATTAATGATGGCAGCAGCAGCAGCAGCAGGAGGCATCTGGCAGGACCACGGCAGCAGCACAACCACACACGTCACACTATCCAGGCACCGCTGCAATACGAGTTAACCTGAGAGATAGTGGAGCACAAAGGCTCCAGAGAAGAAGCCGAGTTAGTGACATCCAGAATGGCCGAGTTAGCAAGATGCAGTAATAGGATACGAGAGAGAGAGAGAGAGAGAGAGAGAGAGAGAGAGAAGGTGCCCGGTGCATTAAAGGTGGTCCTCCGGTAGACTAGGCCTAAGTCAGCCTAACTAGGGGCTGGTACAAGGCAAGCCTGAGCCAGCCCTAACTATAAGCTTTATCAAAGAGGAAAGTCTTAAGTCTAGCCTTAAATGTGGAGACGGTGTCTGCCTCCCGGACCGTAGCAGGAAGATGATTCCACAGGAGAGGAGCCTGATAGCTGAAGGCTCTGGCTCCTGATCTACTTTTGGAGACTTTAGGGACCATGAGTAACCCTGTGTTCTCAGAGCGCAGAGTTCTGGTGGGATAATATGGCACTATGAGCTCTCTAAGATATGACGGAGCTTGACCATTTAGAGCTTTTTAAGTTAACAGTAGGATTTTAAATTCAATTCTGGATTTTACAGGGAGCCAGTGCAGACCCTAACCCTAACCCTAACCCTAAAACAGGAGAAATATGATCTCGTTTCTTAGTTCCTGTTAGTACACGTGCTGCTGCATTCTCAATTAGCTGAAGAGTTTTTAAGGACTGACTAGAGCTACCTGATAATAGAGAGTTACAGTAATCCAGCCTCGAGGTAACAAAAGCGTGAACCCATTTTTCTGCATCTTTTTGGATCAAGATAGGCCTAATTTTTGCAATATTATGCAGATGAAAAAATGCAGTCCATGAGGTTTGTTTTAAATGAGAATTAAAAGACAAATCTTGATCAAATATTACTCCGAGGTTTCTTACGGTAGTGGTAGAGGCCAGAGCAATGCCATCTAGAGAAACTATGTCATCAGATAGAGTCTCTGAGTTGTTTGGAGCCAAGAACAATTACTTCAGTTTTGCCCCCCCCCCCCCCCCCCCCCCACTCCACCTCATCGCGGTCCTCTCAGCTCTTCTCACCCACACTTGAACACCCATTCTGGGATACACAGTGTCGGCCCGCCCAGCCTGACCTCAGCAGCCCTCCCTGAACGGATGCTCAAGTGTGGGTGAGAGGAGCAGAGAGGACCGCGGAGGTCAGGCCGGGCGGGCCAACATTGTGTATCCCAGAACGGGTGTTTGGGTGTGGGTGAGAGGTGAGAGAGGACCAGCAGTGGTAATGTATAGTTACCTGGGCTTCATCAATCAAATTATGCGTTATTGCCAAACACTGATTTTAACTATTTAATAAGAGAGTAGTATTTGGGTATAGCAAAAAAAAAAAAAATAAACTTCAGGTTGCAGCCTCCGCTCGGAAAACTAAACATGTGGACGGAGATCGTTTCAATAACGTCATCATTATAAACATGTAAGTTTTCTAAAATGCAAATTCCAAATGATTTAGTGAATTCAGCTGAGTTGGCCAAAACACAAAGAAGTCTGAGGAACACAGGAAAACACAGGAAAACACAAAAATATGCTCAGGTGTGATACAAAAAACATTTTCTGTTTTAAGAATGTGTGTCAGTCTGAAACTTTTTTAAACATGTTGATGAAATCAAAAAGGAGTGTTAAAGCTGTTTCCTAGAAAACCCAAAGTACAAGTCTGATTCAGAGGACGATGACTTCTCTATGTTTTACTGTTATAGATGCACTAAGTAGTCCAAATTCCATCACCCACTGCAGGCAGCATTCCTGTTGGGCACAGACAAAATAAGATAGAGGCTGTCACTGAGTGTACACAGAGGGTTATAGTGAAAGGGACTCCCCATATCCCAAAAGCTCACCCATATTATCAAGCCTCTGAAAATTAAGAAAACTTTGGCTCAAAACACATACAGTAACTACTTGAAGACGGAAGGAGATGGACTGCCTGCCATCTAGCTCCTGCTCATACAACTGTTTGTGCTTCTCAAAGTCAAAGACCCTTCATTGGTATAGGACGGGTCCTTCCAAGGAAGGATCATAGAAAGGCTAGGCAAGACTCCTTCGTAGCATTTGGTGAACACACATTTGAGCAGGATAGTGAGTGCCCAGGTGTGCGTCATTAACCCTCTGGGGTCTGAGGCGGTTTCATATTGCAGTGATAATTTTAGTACTCTGTAATGTTGTTGCACAATTTGAACGAGTAGTCCCTTTTACTAGCCCAGTGTGGCTACACATTTTGACAAAAAAAGGCTTGTCTCAATTACACGCCTGGTGTGGTTGCCAAGCAGTTCATTTTTACAGAAGTTCTTTGGATGTATAAAACTAGGTTGTTGGCTACCCACTTGAGCTAATGTTAGTGAGTTGCTTTGATCACGCTTACAAATATAAATGCTTAATCTTTTGTCAGTATGGAGATACTACACATCATTAGCTCAGTTAGAGTCTCTATAATTCAGTTGTTCAGTTCATTTTACTGAGGCCATGAGCACTAAAGACAAATGCACTCAGATTTACTGGCCTCCCAACTTTTCAAATTATGTGTCCATTCCTCAATTACCCTGTGAGTTATTCATATTCCTTTAGTCTGTAAGGGTCCTCAGATCAAAGAATCAAAGGGGTTTTTCATAAAAATATATCCAAGTTGAGGGTATTGTTTTAATTGGCTAAAATGGTGTTGTGTCAGTGTGCCGGGTGCCGTTAGCGTAGGGTGCTGTCATGTAAAACTCTCTCTGATGCGCTGTCTCTTGGAGCTAGATCAGACTAATGATTCATAATTGATATGTTGTCTAAAGCCTCATTTTTATTTAGCAATATTCATACTGGTTTAAATAAACAATTTGACTGCATTTCCCCATGTGTACTGAGCAAAGGTTTTGTGTGAAAGGAATTAAAGGCCTGTCCTATATAGATCCCAATTATAGGCCCGTTGAGTTCAATGATTTAAGCAAATAAATGGATAGCGTCCTTGAAATCCAGCCATTTAAGGATCCTTCCTTGACACTGAAAAACACCTTGTGAGTATTTCACAGGTCTCCTTCACCTGTCAGTCACAGAACTGCCTACGTATCAGAAGCAAGTCCACTACTTGGCTCCAGGACTATGTGACAAGCTAAAAAATAGACCAAAGGACAGTAGGTTTGAGATACCATAAATCAGACTGCTAACAGGCCAAATGTTGAAATATGTTAACTCTGTATCATAATAAAACGTAACAAGCTAATTTTCAAGTTTCAAGCTAATTTATATTAAAATGTTTCTAAATGTATTTGTCACAAGTACAGAAATTTATGGTTGTACCAAATGATTAAGTATGCAAGATGATGTGATGTGGTAGGCATAATGTTGTACACTAGGAGGCTTAGAAAAGACTTAAGTCTGACACCCTCTCACATCTAAAGACAGTGAGTTGTTAGTCACACGCTATGAGATTTGGAGAGGCTGGGGATCTTTCTAGATCACTGTTTCCAAACAAATAGTTTGCTAAAACTAGATTGCTTTTCCTGTCCTACTCCTGATGGAAAATCTTACACCAAACTCTCTACGAAACATGACATATTAACAATTCTTCTGTGTACGCAAAATCACATAACTCTAGTAACAGAAGATAAAAGGCGTCATATGTGGACAGTTTTCTTGTCAATTCAGCATCAATGTAATCCATAAAGATAAACTGTATTTACGTACAAACTTTATATTCTGGACTCTGTTGCATCAACTTGCCACCAACCTCCAGTAACCTGCGCTATTTTAGTGGGAGGAGACTGTGGACTGTGGGAATGAGAGGAGAACTGTTTCGAAAATGAAAATTCCTCACTAAAGTAAGTGCTGGTTGGTGGATTAGCTACATACTGAAGGAAACACTGACTCTTATTCCACAGCTCCACCAGTTTCTCCTCCTTTTCCACTGCCCCAAGTGGACGAAAAATCAATGGATGCAGTTCTAAAAAGCGGACTTGTGGATTCTCTTTCTAGTCTTCCAACGATCCAAAGCACTTTTACGCTACATGTCACATTCAACCATTCATGCACACATTCACACACTGGTGGCCAAGGCTACCATACTGTACACGGTGCCACCTGCTACTCAGTAACCATTAACAGGCACTCACACAGCGATGGAACAGCCACCAGGAGCAATTTAGGGTTCAGTATCTTGCCCAAGGATACTCCGACATGCAGATCGGAGGAGCCGGGATTCGAACCGATGATCTTCTTGATGAACCACTCTACCTAAGCCCCACGGCCTCTATAGCCTGGGATAGCTGGTAGAATGTGTCTGATCTGGTTATATTCTTCTACACAATGGTTTTCTTCTCTTTCAGCACATATGTCGGAGGTTACTAGCAGTGTACGATCTTCCCAGCTGGGGTCGCTGTGAGCTGGCACTCTCACTGCTTCAAGAACACAGTGCCCCCTACTCACTGGAGGATGTAGTGCAGGCTGTTCGAGAGTCCCACGACAGAGAGTTTATCAAGAGAGTGCTGGCTAAAGAGTGTCCCATCTGCCTCTCTGTCTTCCCACACAGCAAGGTACTGACACAGGTGGTTGTTGTGTCCACCCTGTTTTGTGCACAATTCAGTTTGTGCATTTAAACATGTTAGAAGTTTGACTGGTGCTCTTTTTATTATACTGTCTTGTAGCCTTATCTTCTGCAGAATGGCACCTGACTGAAGAATTAACCCCACCTACTGTTTATCTCGAACCAAATCCCAATATATGCACAGCACTGATGGATTGCTTTTTTGTTTTTGCCTATTTTCCTGAAAATGTTGTTAAAATTTGCATTACATTTGGACGGAAACCCGACCAGTGATTGTTTATATAAGTTCTGCAGAGTTGAGGCTATCTTAATTCAATGTCGCCCTCTCTCTCTTCACAGATGCAGTCTCTGACGTCATGTCAGTGTTCTGTGTGCTGTGGCTGTTTCCAGCAGCACTTCACTATCGCTGTAAGGGACAAACATATTAGGGACATGGTGTGTCCAGTCTGCTGGGAGCCTGACATCAACGACCCTGAACACCTCAACAGCTACTTCTCCACCCTGGACATCCAGGTAGGAAAAGAGATGGACCAAGGGAGAAATGATGAAGGATAACATGTAGACTACTGCTGCCTGGTTACTTGTAGTAAATGTATTTGTACCTTCCACTATAGATAACTAACTGCAGGCTGCGTCTCTAGTGTGGGCAGGTAATTCTCCAGCAGCGTGAGGTTATATCCAACTGTATGGTGTATCACAGCTAATATGATAACTAGACAGACAGTTTGCTATTGGTCAGCATTCACTAAGTTTACCTAAGCTGAACTCTACAGGAAAAGTTAAGGCTTACTTTACCGCAAATCTGCTCTATTGGAATGAATTGATTTCAGTCTATAGTAAATGCTGTTACAAATGCTAGTGTAGCCAGGGGTTTGGCCAGTGTGAAATTTTTCAAACCAGTTTGATATTTTGCCAAACATCAGACCAGACCAGTATACCAAATTTTACCAGATGTCGCACTTGACTCAGCAGCCGCTCCTGAGTGGAACATAATAGGCCCGTTTCCACTGAAGAAGTTCCTGGTACAATTTCGGGGGCAGGAACTTCATAGGAACGTCCTCTCACTTGGCCCTCTCAACCGCCGTGTCTCCACTGAGAGGGGGGAGAAGGAGGAAGGTTCCTATAAAGTTACCAGGCTCTGGATGTGAGGTAATCATTGCGCGACCATTTTGACCGGGGCGACGCGGCAAAGAAACAAACAAAGAAGAACAACAACAAGGAAGAAGAAGCAGAAGTACGAAGCAGAAGTAAGAAGAAGAAAGCAGACATAAGAAAGACGATAATCAACATGGAAGGAGCTGAGGTGGTTGCTGGGTTTCTGGCGTGTCTCTTCGTTTACATGGCGGTGGAAGCTATGACCGAGCTAACCCTCGTCTGCTGAGTTTTAAAAATGCCGGCTATTTTGTCGCTTTCTGTTGACGTCACATCCCGCCTTGAGTATATCCAATCAGCACCAAGTAAACCCCAAGCCCCAGCCAGGAGTTTTTTGGGGCCGTTCTGAGTACCTACTCCGAGGCAGGGACTTGTTTAGCCCCTGTAAAAATTCTGGAACTCTGTCCTTCGGGGGTGGTTCCTGCGGGGAGACTCGCACCAACGGCCCCGGCCCCGTAAAATTACCTAGTTCCTGCGGTGGAAACGGGCCTAATGACACCGTGTCCCAACAGAAAAAAAGTGTGATCGCCTGACATCAGAGCTGTCTGTCCACACTAAACCCATTAAATATGCACTTCTCTCAAGTAAACAAACCACGTCACTAACTGTGTGCTGGAGATCAGACGTAACCACTGAAAATATGGGTGATAATTTTTAAAGCTGATAACACACGTTTTATATTGTGATATTTACCAGAAATGACGTACAATACAGCCAGCAGCAAGTAGCCTAGGTTGTTAGTAGCAATGGTCATTTACCAGAAACTTTCAGCTCCCTGGTCCATTTATAAACATGTTAATCATGTTGTAATGTTGCTTATTATTAATGCAATATGAGTTTTGAGGATTTAGTGCCATGACACCGTCAGCACAGGTCGCTGATGTAGGCTACTTTTTAATTGGCCAGACAAATGCCAGCTCAGCCAGTTTTTGTGTAAAACAAACTGGTTTAAGCTGGTTCACCGGACTAGTGTGATAAAACTCGAAATCAACCCCAATTCTAGTGTGACAAAGCTGTTTTCAGTACTATAAGTATTTCACTGCTTAAAAGATTGTGTTTTCATAAATCTGCATTGTCTGTGCAGTAGAGAGATTGACAAAGCACTCTATCAGTCTTTTGTACTCTTCAGTAAAAATAATCTGAGTGAAGACAAAATTTCTCACTGTAAATCAATAGCGTGATGACTTCCACTTTGCCAAAAATACACTTAATATCTTTTATTAAATTCCCACAATGTCTTCACAACATGTATTGTGAGTTTAGTCAGACATGAATGGAAACTGCAATTTGACTTGATGGCGGAAGCATTTAACTGGTGGTAATTCCAGCTGATCATGAAACTTCCACAATGCTTATTCCATGTGACAGAGACAAAAGGAGATTTGTGTGCAGCACACCTCTCAATCAGAGCTAAAAACAAAACAAAACAAATTGAGAGGTTTAGCTCAGAAGGCAGGTCCTGCCTGTGGTAAAAAAAAAAATTTAAAGCTCAGCAGTGGGTGACACATACATTTGTTGCATACACATGTTGTGCAGTTACACCAGGTGGAGCTAATCAGTAATGTTTAACAGATTGTTGCATCAGTAATATCTCATCTCATCTACATACAGACTATAACGCAGAGCTGGTTTTGGATCTGTGTGTAGATATTTAAGTTATTGGTACTCTTGTTGGGTGCCGCTTGAACTTGGTGAAGCTGCTCAAAAGTGTTTCAGGTCTGGCCGTAGGGGATGTATCCAGGTCTAATATATGATTTATGGCTAAAGGACTCCTTTGTTTTCTTTATAATGTGTACCATGATTATGTATAATCATAGCGACCCACAGTACACTGTAACCCCAATTCGCTCACTCAACTTAAATTTTTTTTTTTTTTTTCGTGAAACAGCTTGCACTCAAAACTTTTTGTTAAGTACAATACCGTAACATTTATTTTGACACCAAAACACCAGATCTTACACCACCCATAAAGCATCTTGATAGGTCTTTCATTGAATGCTTGCCGTCTGCTAAATACCCACAACCTTCAAACTCCACACAAGTGTTTTGTAACACAGGTTTTCAGATATAAATTTGAAATCTCAGAGCCTAGGCTGAGATAACCCTGATGACATTAATATGACATTATCGGGGTTATTTTCATCTGGCAAAGCTGCTCCAGAAACACAGAAAACAAAGACTAAGTAGTGCTAACCTTGTCGAGTATCTGAGTGTCATGTGTAAAATTGGTGTAGTGTCCCTTGTAAAGGATCACACCTGTGTTTATATGTCTCAAATACTACAAATAACATTAACATTTATATGCTGCTTGGATTCTTGCTGCCTAGTGATATCTAAGTTGTCTTATTATATTTTGTGCTTCAGCTGAGAGAGTGTCTGGAGCCAGAAGTCTATGAGCTGTTCCATAAGAAGCTGACAGAGCAGGCTTTAATCAAGGACCCCAAGTTCCTCTGGTGCTGTCATGTGAGTACACTAGGAGGCAGTCTTGGTTTTGTCAACAAAAATGATGGAGAACAAATTTTGTAAAGTACAGTTTGGAGATTCAGTACTATTAAAACTGTACTTGGCAACTTTTATAAAAAATAACTTTTTGTTATATTTGCTGAACATCTAATCCTACATCCACACACACCCTCTTTCCACCAACATGAAGCTGGTTTCAGTTCAGTTCCCGCACCTAATTTCTAACCATTCAGAGCATTTCAAACAAAAAAAAAAATTGGTTCAAAAAATCAACTGATTCTCAATTAGAACCAAAGAAATTGTAGGTTTTCCCTGACCTGAAGTATGAATCATGATGACCTCAGTGAGGGTGTCATTTTTTACAGGTCGGACAGTGTGGATGGAGTCTTGTCATAACAGTCTTATACATTCTCTTATCGTTAATAGTTGGTCCACGCTTCTTTTTTTGGATTAAAAAATCCGTAATAACAGAATAAAATATTACAGCAAATAAGTACGATACACCATTTTGCTATTACTATTTATTTCTGTTATGCACTCCTTGAATTATACACCTTGATTACAATGGTTCCACTCAAAGCTGGTGAAAACACAGGCTGGTTCACTAGATAGTACCAATGTTCCAAGTGTCCTGAAAGTTACCGGTTCTAGGACAGAGCCAACTTGGTGGAAAAGGGGTAACAGTATTACATGAGACAGATGATCTGTAAAAAAAAAAAAAAAAAAAAAAAGATCTGTTCCTCCTCTTGTTTCTAATGGCTTTTGCTAGAATCCACTGTGGCTGTTGGAAAACCAATCAGAGCCAAGGAGTGTCTAACGCATGTTTAACTTAAAAGTATTGTTGAATGTAGTGAAAGCACCAACATTAGATCAGCCTTTAGTAATCAATACAATAAAATAGGTGGATTTTACAGTATCTGTTGTTGATAACTGATTTATACTATATGAAAAGTTCTGAGCCATCTGAAGGCAGGAGGACACATATGTGGATAAATCTGCAGCCTCTGAGCCTCTTGAGCCGCACCACAGTACTGTTACATTACACATGACCATCCATTGTGTTTACCTTCATTGACTCACATGCAAATGACACCAGGCTGCTAGTAAATAACTACACACACTTCTACACACATCATACTAGAGGGCTATGACTCAGTATTGTGACAGTTTAAGCGGGAAACGTTGGATTACCAGTGCTCACTAATCACTTTACCTTATGATGTGACGTCAAATAGGAACCTAAGTAATGACACTGCATATTTGTCACACTTTTACTTTACTTTGCAATTAGTTCGGTAAAAATTATATTTTACATTCTAATCATTTGCTTTCAATGTAAGAAAATTGTGTATCCAATATATCTCATCTTCATCATCTTCTAAATCAGCAATGAACTCAACTCTCTCCTCTTCTCTATATTCCTCCTCCTCTACTCTTCTTTCCTCTCCTCCCCTCTTGCTTCCTTTCCTCTCCTCTCTTCTTGTTTCCTATCTTACTGTTTCCTATCCTGTCTTCTTGATTCATCCTGTCTCCTCTCCTCTCCTCTCCTCTCCTCTCGTTTCCCTTCCTCTCATCTCTTCTTTTTTCCTATCCAACTGTTTCTTAATCTGTCTTTTGATTCCTCTCATCCTGTTTCCTGTCCTGTCTTTTTGAATCGTCGTGTTTTCTGTCTTCTCTTTTTTACTCTCCTCTCTGCAGTGCTCATATGGGTTCATCTATGATGGAGATCAGCTTAAAGTCACCTGTTTCCAGTGTCGTAACAGTTTCTGTGCTCAGTGTAAAAAGCCTGTAAGTATTCAAAGTCTGTCTGACTCTCTATTGTGTTGGTGTCTCTCTTCATGTTTTGTACCTGCTGTGTTTGGTCTGTCACAATTCATATTGCTTTGGCCCTTTTTGTTGAATTTGGGAAGAAAAATGTTTTTCTCTCCACTGAATGAAGAAGCCAAAAATGGCAAACGTTGATAAATTGAAATAAACAGGGAATTTAACAACAGCAAAGCCAGATCAAAACATCTGTTTATAATCTCTCACATAACCCATGCAGTGTGATTCAAAACTCATTTATCCAGTCATATGCTCAGTACTTCACAGACACATGCGTTCCCCTCAGCCCTTTCTGACCAGGACTGCAGTGAAACTTATTTGGATAGTCCACCTGCAGATAGTTCATTGAGTATTTGTAACATTTCAACAGTTTATCAGTTGAGATTAAGCATTTCCCCTGTTTGGCTTTATTCTGTAGATATTTATCAGTAGAGTATATGTGACAATTCATGACATATTCTCAAAAATACATGACATTTTAGTCATGTTTTCTATATGTATTTAATCTTTAAACTTATCCAGTGAGGCTAATTCATGTATCAGAAATTAGAATCAGTGTGACAGGTTGTATAAAAATAAAATTTAGACATTTTTTTTCTACAACCAAAAAATAATTTCTGCACACTTACAAACTGTCATTTCTCCAGCCGTTTAAGGAGCGATTAACGAGCACACATTTACTGTCAATCATTTGATAAGCGATGTCACTATTTATGCTCTTAAAAACTTTGACACCACAAATAACTATTCTGAGACAACTAGGATTTGTACCCAGGTTCATTATAAACTCTGACTTATCCATCTCACTGTTAAGAAGCAAAAACGTACTTAATTAAAGCCTGAATTCTTTCTTAATCTGCAACATGTTAGTCTGGAGGTTTAAACTTGTGTCCTGTCACAGAGCTGGTGATTGAAACTAAACTTTCATCTCTGTCAGAGAAAACTGATCTGAGTTCAGACTGATTACTTACAGCACAGCTACACTGACAGATAATTGAGCCTCATACCTGCCTGACAAACAGCATCAACCCATAAACCTTTTCAAGACAGTCCGGATCTGGGCGGAGTCCTGTATTAATCAGCTGTGAGGTCTGGTGGCCGGTGGCTGCTTGCTCTACTGCTATTCAGCAGCTAACAAGCAGAGCTAACTGCTAACAGCCACAGCTGCAACTAACAAACTCCACAAATTCATTCAGCAGCTCTCCCATCGGCTGTCAGACAGACACAGCTGATTATTTACTGCTGAATTACAGCTCACAACTCGCACCAATTGCTAATGCTGTTCCACTGTGAGTGTTTTTGCTGGCTAGTGAAACATCCTGGTGCAGTGTATTTACTGGAGTTTGCCAGCCTGTCACTGATGTTGCATTTGAAGATAATTACAAGCACAGGTGTTCTCGGTGTTCAATGTCTGATAGCCCACCACTAACGTTTTTGTCACATCTCATCTCATCAATGAAAATGAAAACTCCTTAGTTTTTGTTATTAAGATCTATTTTTAGCTCGTTGTCATCTTGTTTTTGACATGGATGAAAGGTTGTTGACAAAACATTTTCATCATAGTTTTTAATAAACAAAATTAGCACTGACCTATAGAATAATGAGCTGATAAGCTTTTTCATACTAACTAAGTAGTTGCAAATGATCCATAAACTATCTGTTGGTAAGTCGGTACTCCCACTGTTCCTCCTAACTGGGGGCATGCTGACTGACATCCACTGTATGTAATACACTGACTGTGGATGAGTACCTCATACAATCCTAAATCGAAACTATCCCTTCAACAGACAAAGTGCTTTATACATTTGATTCTTATTCACACACACACACACACCAAACCAGCTTCTGAGTCACAGCTGCCCTCTGAAGCTAGGATTTATTGCTGGTCAGTTGTATTTTATTAGTTTTGGCTAGGTGTACCATCTGTTGGAGAAAAACATGTCCACTTAATTCACTTCCACCATTTATCTTAAGAGTACCTGGGAGTAGATGTAGGAGAGGAGGATTCAGTATGTAGCAGACATCAGCTGATGACTTATATCAATGTTTTGCTCTGTTAGATGTATAGCAGCAGGATAGACAGTTAAGGTCAAACTTAGACACTTAATGATTCAAAGACCTTAATCCTTGGCTCATCTTTCAACATCTTCTTCATGTCTTTGTACATGTGACGCAGGAATCACATGTCTTGAAAGCTGGAGACTTAATGAGGTCTTGCTAGGGATCGAACAATAATCAGCACTGCCGATAATACCGGCCGATATTCAGCATTTTATGATAATCGGCATCGGCTGGCATGCAGCCGTCTCTCTCTGCTTGTCTGCTTGAAGTCTCCAAACTGTGCTGTGTAACAAATGTCCCGCCTACAGCCCCCACTGATTGGCTACACGGCACAAGTGAGTGACAGCCAATCAACACTGAAGGTAGATGCAGGCAGCGCTGCAGTGGCGCCGGCATAGAGAGAGAGAAGGGGAGAGAAGACTGCTCCGTGAAGTAGCAGTGTGATGTCTGAAGGCAAGACAACAGAAAATGTCGAAGTTGCAATAAGAAATCCTCTATGCTGAAGTTTTAAAGACACCACTGTTGATGCTTGATAAACACGCCATCTTCCTACTGTATCTCATTGTCTGTTCCCCCCCTCACGCGGTTGCTCGCGAGTCGCAACAGGAAACAATAATGTGGTCTAAAACTACTTCACATCGGCTGCTAAAGCTAACGGACATGTAGAAGTTTACTTAAGTGCATTTCAGCTGTGTATGGTCGGTATGGCGTTTGCTTGTGTATGTGTGTGTGTCTGTGTGTCGCGCTGAGAAGAAACTGTTGTCTGTGTGCAGCTATGTTGACATGGACTGTGTGTGTGGGTGTGCGTGTGTGTCTGTGTACATGCACGCTAGCTTCAGCAACTGATGTGAAGTTGTTTTGTAGGCTTCATCAGTTCATTTAGACATGCAGGAATGTCTGTAAAAGTATACAAGAATATCAATTAAAATTACTTGGCATTAAAGCAAAAGTATTCATTTTGCTGAAAAAATGAAATGTGACTGGTATATTAAATACATGTAATTACAAATTACTTTAATAAAAATAAGTCTGGTAACCACTGAAAGTTTAATCTTTATTTATAAACTAATTATGCTATTTGATGTTAAAAAAAAAAAAAAATCTATAAAGTAATAACTACTAAAGCTATCAATAAATGAAGTGAGCCAAGGTTCCTCTTCCTGCCACCCTCTTTATTGGTTTGCACTTAATCAGTCTGGAACAGATGTACCTGAGAGAGAACATAAGACATCATTAATTTACTCTTATTTATTTCAGTGAACTTTTATAAATGCTGCTCGAAGATCCCTGAACATTTTGTTTTTAGGTAATTTAACTTATTGCCGAGACTCAAATTTCAGTACTGTGCAGTTCAGTTTTTACTTTGATCTTATAAAAGAAACAGGGAACCATTTTATTTTCAGTGAACTTTAAGAGATCTCTGCACTTTTTGTTTTTTATATAATAAAACAACTAGCCATTTCAACCAAGATTTGCGTCAGAGTTTGTGTTATTCTATAAAAGTTTAAGGTCTTTTTACCACAGATTTTCAGTGTACAAAAACAAAGAAACAGTATAGTGCTGTATTTAGTCTAATCCCAGGTGTGTTATTCTAAATTTTGACACCAAAATTTTAATTTTTACTGCAAATGAATATCGGTTCTAAATACCGGTTATCGGTTTCCTTGACTACTAATAATCAGTATCGGTATCGGCCCTAAAAAACCCATATCAGTCAATCCCTAGTACTTGCAACTCCACTTTTACTCTGCTGTGAGACTCAACCTGAGTCTCTAAAGCAGAGACTTGACTTCAATTCGCATAAATATTGAAAAATGTGCTGTGTGAAATTTTACCTTGTGGAGCCCTGCCAAACTGTTGCCAGAATAAAAGGAATTAGGTTTTCATTGTACACTTGATTAGCCTATACACATAAAGGAATAGCTTCATAGTTTCCCCTCCTTTCTGATGCACAAGTAATTTATTAATGTGCTGATACCTTCTTTTAGTTATTTAAACACAACCTTTTTGTTTTTGTTAAATATTTAATATTGTTATCAATACATTTTCATTCATCCATTGTGCTAAGTATTCAAAATGCCTAGTTTCCATGCCAGCCTTCCTGTATTGAAAAAGACAGGAGAGCCTAGTGTGCAAGGAATTTGTGATAAAAAAAAAAAAAATTTCATACACTGTTTTTGTATAAATTCTCCGACATCTTAAAGAGAAATAATCTTAACTCCTGCAAAGACAGTTTTATATTTAAGTAGTCTATCTGTTTCCAGTGCATAGCAGTTTATGATTCTTGTAAACACACAACCAGGACAGTGAGCATCACATAATCCTCAGATTAGTTAAATTCACCACAACATGCCTGTATGCACCTCACTACTCATTAGCTTTCAGAGCTTTGGATTTAGTCTTTCTTTACATCATGCCTGATATACCCATTTGTGCTCATTGATGTCATCTAATCTTTGTTATGTCATTAACAGATTACCAATGTCAGTCTTTTATTACTTTTCATCCTTCTTTTTTTCTATCCTTCTAAAATGTAAATATAAAGGGAATTGAGCTTATGTTCAAAATTCAAACATGTTTTTCCTGTGATCTAAAAGGTGATTTGTAGGTGTGCGTAGGCTGTACACAGAGCCTATGCCATTTCATGCGCAAGTGTCCTTTGCTGTTGTGAGCACATATACCTGTGCAGTGGTGTGTCGGTGTCGCTGTGAGATTACACCTCCAAAACACTAGTTGGTGATGGCAGTTCTGTACCACTGTGTTGAGTTTTTGTGCAGTGCGGTAAAGTTTGACCATAGACTTGAATAATACCTCGACACCTGGTCAAAGATAACATCTATTGATTCCAATGGATTTGCTTGGCAACACACCAAAAAATGTTTCTTGTTTTTGGGTTTACATTCATGGTATGCAGCTCAGAATATGCATTGAAGTGTTTCTCCCCTGCTGGTCCTGCTCGCAAGTTCCCGCTCAGTATAGACTTTACATTGTGATGTCACAGATTTTCAAATCACTTTTCTTGGCTTGAGGAAAGTTTTACAAATATAAAACTGTTAGGACTCAAAAATGCAGAATAGCAAGAGTCATAATTTACCTTATTTACAGGTTAGGTGTCCTGTCTACAGTTTTACAGACGTCTCTTTTACAGTGGTGGTCTATAGAGAAAATGCTTTCTCACTGGCAGGGGATTTTTTATAGCTGCAGTACTGCGAGTGGCCACTGAGCGGCTTTCTTGGGGGCCTGAGATTGACTGATTCAACTATGACAATTTACACTGCATAAACTAGCCTAGCTACTCATGACTTATACTCAGAGAAATAAAAACCTTAATTGATATCGGCCTATATTTTATCTACAAGTGCAAGTCACACACTGAGCCACCTGTTCATTATGCTGTCGACAAAGCAGTAATGATGGTGCTAAGTGGCTAATGGGCATGTAGCTACATTTCAGATGATATGTTTAGATGACAAATGTTCACCTGCAGAGTTTACATATCACCTTTGGTTTGTCCTTCACCTTCTCATAATGGTCCCATACTTCAGATTTCCTGCCCAAAATATTATTAACTAGCCTGCATTATAACCACAGATACCAGCCCTGTAAATTAACGTGACTCCTGGCTGACCACTGAGCATGGCCCCTCCATGTGTTTTACCTTTGAAATTAAATTCCACATGGTCCAGTCATAAAGGTTTTGATTTATTCTGACAAGGCACAGCTTCTAACAGAGTAAAACGTTTGTTTGTTTGTTTGTTTGTTTGTTTGTTTGTTTTTCTGCGACTAAGCTACCAATGAAGTCTTGCCAACTTATGACCTTTCTGGTCGACTAACGTTTGGTCGACTACCAGGGGGCAGCCCTACAAAATTTGGCTCCATTATAACTCACAAGGTTCACTGTCAAAACAATTGCCTCATACTGGACACATTTTGCCCATGTATACCACATGCTAACTTCATTAGCATATGCCTATGACATTTCCTGTTGCATAACTTAGCGGCTAGTGGAGTTTACTCACAAAAATCCAGGATAAATCACACAAAAAACTGAAAAGGCATATTTGTGGGGGCTTTCTTTTCGTCACAATTTATTGTTTCTTATCTATTAAATTGAAGTAAATAAAAGATTTGTTTCCACTGAGGAAAATGGATTTCATTTCACAAAAATTAACAGTTCTGCATCGCTGCTAAGTGTAATTACAGCACATGAGGTGCACATCAGGCTACGGCTTAGGGTACAGCGTAGGGTACATATCTGTGCAGAGCCTACTCTGTGGGTATGGTGCAATTCAACACAGAAGAATAAACCCTGCTTGAGACAGTCAAAAAAATAGTTGTAAAAATTAACAACTCTCTGCTAAATCCAAAAGTTACTATGCCAATGCTCAATTTTGTGATGTCATACATAGGGTTTAAGTCTGGAGCTTCTCCATAAAAAATTAATTGAGAAAGATGTTCTAGATGACACTGAGAGCACCCAGGGGAATGTCTGTATATGGATATATTTTATGTTTCAAAGCTGAGAACACCACATTGAAATAAAGCTTATTTTTGTATAAAAAAGAAAAGAATCATTCTGTGGGTCCAAAAAATCTGTCTCCCAGTCACTGTCTGTGGAGCAACTATTGATGACATCGCATGTTTGAGACTCCCTTCTCTGGTTTCTGGCTTTGAAAGAGAGTAACTCAGGTTCACAGATATTGATTGAACTTTCCTAGGCCATGGAAATAACATTAAAATTCTTAATTTAGATGGTGTTCCCTTTTAAAGCCTTGTGTATGTGCACATTCATCACCACTGTCATCATGGATGGACAGCACTATTACACTTTAAAAATTCAAAGTTGTTTCATCATAATAATATGACCAAATTTTAAGTTAACTGAACTAGTACTGAATAGTTTTGCTATAGTTATAATGTTAACCATAATGGGTCAACTCAACTGAAGTTGTAGTTCCCTTTGAACTGCATATGTGTGTGTTGTGTCTGCAGTGGGAGTCTCAGCACGCAGGCCTGTCCTGTGAACAGTACCAGTCATGGAAGAGAGAGAATGATCCAGAGTATCAGAGACAGGGCCTGGCTGGATACCTCAGAGACAATGGCATCAGTAAGCGCGCACATGTACACACACACACACACACACACACACACACACAGATTTCCACAGTATTATTTACCAACAGCATTTGTTGAGGGGAATAAGATATTTCATTTTAGCAAGGGCTGCACAAATAATAGATTTGTGATCTATGTAAAACAAAACAGCATGTAGCAGCTGGCTGGTAGACAACGCTATTTTTTCTAGCCCAAATCTTATATAATTAAGCATAATTGCAGTGACTGGTAAACTCAAAAGGCAGCACACCACCACAAGTATACATTTTCCCACACCCAACTTCATTAGGGCCTGACAGCAGTGCTAAGGCCTGTTGTAATGCTAGGAATTATTAGGATTTTTATTTGTTTTTTATTTGTGATATGGATCTCTTTCATGGGTGGGGCAAATTGGCTTGATAGTGCCCCTTAATAGTTTCCAGAGTTAAAGCCCCCTGCTTTTGAATTGAACGCAGATGTAAGAAATTTGGTAAGTATATGTAACATCTCCACATGTACAAAAAGCCTCTTGGAGGCCACCCCTCATGAAGTCAGTCTTGAATTTACTTTTAGTTTATTTTTTGTAAATGAAATTTTAGTGTGTTTTTTGCCATTTCCAAATGCTTTACGTAAAGAACAACTCCTACAGAATTGATCAGACTGACTTTAAATTTGTTCAGTACAATTTTAAAACTTTACAAAGTAGCTAAAATGAAAAGTTGCTCAAATATTGAATTTTCATGAAACAAGCTTGCTGTGTCAGCCATTTTGTGCTTTTTGCCATTTGAGTATACATAGTCCAGTCTGCGCCACATTATGCTATATTATTATGCTTGATAAGACCCTGGCCTGAGGACATCAATATGTCAATATTGAGTCAAAGTTATTATGCCACCAATTGGGAACAGGTAGTAGGCCCTGTATGACAAACAATCCATTTGAATGACATGATGCACATGACATACAGCAACATAATGCATGTTTACCATAATGCATGTTTAGCACGTGTCCCACATAGAGGGCACTTCCAGGGCCATGCACCCCATGCAGAAAGTAACATCTAACTCATGCATGCAGTGTCTGACAATAGTGGAAATGCATCCACCCCTTCATTGCTGCTTGCAGCTTTATTCTTAAGCCCAGTTCAGACCAAAGATTCACAACGAGACAAGCTAGAACTTGCAGCTATGTTCTTGAACGTTCTAAAAACCTGCTGATTCACAGCAATGCAACTAGATGAGTCAGTGTATCATCTCGATGCAACAACTCTGTGCTTCTGTTCTGATTTCAGGCTTAGGCTTATTAGCTTCTTAGAATATAAATGAGGATATGGATAGTGAGATACTGGCTAAAGTTGCATTTGTAGTATTGATGAAATGGCAGAAAATAAACAAAATGAGTATCAGATGGACTGTATTCATAATAAATATGACAGAATTATAGAAATAACTAGCACCAATTAATCAGTCGGTAAGAATGTGTGTGTGTTGGGGGGTATAAGCACATACAGAGGAGCAGCAGCGACCCACCATGTGACACCGGCAGACTATAAGGACTAAAACAGAGGGCTTGGCGGGGATGGAGCACCTGCCACACCAAGCAAACATTGACTGTAGAAACAGGTGACATGCTGCTTTACATTCTAAAACCAGTTGCCAATGATTTGACCAGCTGAGTTGGTGACACCATCAGCCTGCTTGAGTCAAGCTCAGACTTGCCAGTGCACACCCCTGAAATTTTTCTCTGCAACATTCTAAAATGGTTTTGTCTCACCGTAAATCTTTGGTCTGAACTGAGCTTTATTTTCAATTCTAAAATACTGTGAAATGAACAGTACTTCTGCCACTTTTTTACTGGTGTTCCTAAGCTACAGATGTGGAGAACCACAATGTCAGCTGCTTCAGAATGCTTCAAACAGAAGGTTGTTGTACTGGGAGAGAGATTTAAGCAAACAAAAAGCCATGGAGTTTATTTCTGGATGGATTTTGGGCAGGTTCTGTATTCTATGTTCAGGGGAAATGTAATAATGATTCCTCCTGCACTTCAGTAATTGACCCATTGCTAAGTCCCGCCCCCCACAGTAACTGTTGTCAAGTCTGTCAAATTTTCACACCCAGTTTGTCAATATGGCGTTCTGAGTATCAATAAGAGATATTCCACAGAAAATAATGTGAAACTTGTGGAAAAGTGGTTCTGAAATATCAGAGAAAAATAGACAGAAATGACTACAATATGCATTTAAGAGCTACATCCAGGATATAATTTTTCGGTTTCATCATTAACTGCTGGTGGGCACAGTTTAAAATAATGGTTTTTAACCATGGATATTTTAAAAGACATGGTTATAGCGTTGGAGTCAGGGGCCTCATTCCTATGAAAGTTTCTCAGTGGCGCATGAAGCCAAAAAAATTCTATTACCGCAGTTTGAAATTACCCGGATCTTCCACATTATGGGGCCCATAGAGAGCTGCTGAAAGAGAAAGATAATGCAATCACAGGCCAGCGCCGCTGTTAGCTGGGAAACGGCTAACAGCTAACAGCGACAATGGCTCAACCTCACACACCTCATTCCTCTCCTCGCATCACTGCGCCGCTGTTAGCCGCAGTGATGCAAGGAGTGTGAGGTTGAGCTACTTACCTTTCTCCTTCAGCAGCTCTCTCCACCTGGGAAAGGCTTCCCCGATGTTGACCCTCGTTTTTTTTAATTCGCCGGTCATGCTGCCTTTTTGATTCCCTTTTGCGCTTTCTTACTGACGAGGTCTCCATCTCCTGCGTATGCATTATCCTGCATTATGCTCTAAGAGTTGGACATTGTTATGCTGCAGTAGTGCCAGGGTAGTAGCGGCACCGCTAACAGCGACTAACAACAGCTGTCAACAGTGCAGTGATGCAGGAGAGGGATGAGGTGTGTGAGGTTGAGCCACTTGTCAGTTGTCAAAAGACAAGACGTGATTGTTTTGTTCGGATTTACATCCGCCCCAACAGTCCTACGTTGTAAACACAGCCAGCATGGTGAGGAGGGGGTTTGTCAACTCACGTCGCGTGTGTCTGTGTAGGAGCCTGAATGAATACTCCATTAAGTAGGCCTATCAGATGACATGGTTTCATAAGTGTTATCATAGCTTTTTGGTACACAGCGGCTACCGCTGTTGCAAAAAGTGTTTGAAACAGTGAGGCGCGAGAGTGCGCCATCTGTTTGAATACAATATATGATTCCAACATTAGATGGGAGAAATTCCTACAAACTGTGGCTTTAAAATTAATATTCAACCATCTTTGTTTGCTAGCATGCTAAGCTAGTTGATGTTAGTTAGAAACGTACTCATTTTTAGCTCTGGAAAAGTGAGAAATACAACATCTCCTTTGGACTTGCCGGTTCTATAAGAGCACTGTTTTGGTGTTTTCCCTTGAAAGCTTGAGAGCCCCAGCTAAGATAGTCAATATGGGATTGGACAGTGTCTCTCTCTGGGAGGGGCTTAGCAAAAGGTCAATTTCCTGGCAAATTCCTAGCCCACAACAACACCTCGTTAAAGTGAGGCAGTTTGCCTTCATTTGACCTTCCCACAGGAGTCACAGGTGTGAAACCCATTAATTCAGTGAATAATTAATCTATGCACACTGTCTGCTTATTTGTTCACTAGATTTAAAAATGTTCCTCAATGTACTGACACTGCCTCTGTACTCTCTGTTTTCCCTCTTCCTCTTTCTCACCATTCACATCCTGCCTGTCCTCTTCTTCTCTATCTAGCCTGTCCTAACTGTCGCTTTCAGTATGCACTGTCTAAAGGAGGCTGCATGCATTTCTGCTGCTCACAGTGTCGTTACCAGTTCTGCAGTGGCTGTAACAACCCGTTCCACACTGTAAGTCTGACATATACTGTAGTCCTGTGTCATGTTTTATGTTGTAATTATCAAAATAGTCATGAAGACAATATTGTATTTTATTAGATGGATTGCTGATCTGCATATCACTGTTCATTATTACCAAATTACTTATAAATGTATATATGTAAATAAAATGTATGTTTCAGGTAATCATTCATTAGCATAAGAAAATGCCCAAGTCTTCCCATATAGAGGCTGTAATTCCTGTTTCAGTTTGTTTGACCACCACCTTGCAGATTACCATAAAATACCAAATAAAAGTAAGTCTGCAAGTAATGCTCAAACTTGAAACATATTGCTCATAAATGCCTAGTACAAAAAAAAATTGTAATGCTGGATGATGAATTAGCACTATGGAAATGTTAATTATACAGAATTGGCAACTTTTACAGGTAAATAACAGCCGTTTCCAATTCGGCATCTGAAGCAACACTTCTCAGAAGGTTGTGCTCCATGCAGAATCTCCTGACTCTCACTATGGAACACTGCGTGGCCCCTTCACGCTGCAAAATATCACTGATTTCTGCATGTGTCTTGCCACTCTCAAAAAGTTCACAGATCAGGTCTGCATAAGGCTGGAGTGTGACCATAACTAGGCTAAAAGTAGTTGAGAATGGAGCACTCCTCTGCAAAGTTCAAAAGATCTCTCAGCATTCCCAAAATTTATCCAAATATCACAATAACAAAAAAAAGAAATTAAAAACTTAATTTTCACGTTCTTCTGTTTTGATTTTAAAACAAAAAAACATTACAAATCATGTGATTTCTGTTGTTCTGTTGTTCTGTTCTGGTTTTAAAACAGAAAAACGAGATTGTTTTTCTGTTTTTCTGTTTTGGTTTTGAAACAGAGAAAGTAGCATTTCAAATGGCCTCACTACATGTAAAAAAAAAAAAAAAAAAAACAGTCAATCAGAGCTGAGGAGTCTCTAATGCAGCTGTCAGTCATGTCAACCAGTGTTCATGAACTGTAGTAACTATTAAACTAGATAGCACTGATCAAACATGATTGTCCGTCTCTATGCGTCAGCCCTGTAATAGTCTGTCGACCTGTCCAGGGTGTCCCCTGCCTCTCGCCCAGTGTTACCTGGGATAGGCTCCAGTCCCCCGTGACCCCTAACAGGATAAGTGGTCACTAAATATCAGTGAATGAATGAATGAATGCCCAGTTTGACAGTTTGACAGTTTGACTGCAGTTCAGCTGCGTCGGAGAGTCCTTGGCTCTAATTGGTTGTTTCTGCCACGTAGTGGCCTGAATCTAGCCATTAAAGGCAGTAGGAAGAGGGGCATGATTTTTTTCACAGACTCAGTCTCATGTACTTCTTTCAGAATATAGTGACCGTTTTAGCAAATTTGACACAAAGTTTCTTAAGAGTTACCAAATGTACCATTACCATAGCCATGATTAACCTTTGACATACCTGAACAAGTGACAGGTGTTTCCTCTCCTATCTTCCTATCAGACTTGTGCAGTGGATGAGTGCAGTGTTTCTGGATTACATGCCCATCATCCTAGAGACTGCCTCTTCTATCTGAGAGACTGGGAACCTTCCAGACTGCAGGGTTTACTGCAGGTACACACACACACACACACACACACACACACACACACATCATGTGCATGCAAAAACATGCCGTGAGGTTTCTGCTTCCCCCCAGTATAATGGAGGGGATTGGAATTTAGTTTGTGGTGTTCAGAGCAAAACAATTTTCAATATTAAAAAATAAACAAAAAACACAAGAAAACTGAAAAAGATGCACAACAATCAGAAAACAAAATTTAGTAGAAAACACAACATAATTTTAAAAAAAATTCAAAAGATATAAATTCACAAAACAGAAGTTTTTAGCGCTGCCCCTTGAAAGTCGGAAATTTATTGCAACAGTCAGAGACCCCTTAGTTAACTGAATCTGCTTGAAGTCGAGCAGACGGGGTTTGTTTGTTTGATTTCCTCTTTTTTTTTTTGCTAGTCAGCGTGTTGTGCATTGTATTTCTAGGGTGGTTTTGGTCCCAAGATTTTGCTGCGGAGTGAGTGCTCTTGACTTTCACTCTACTCTTTGGTACAGACAGCAGTGTGCAGTGAAACAGAGGAGGAAAAAGTCTGCAACGTAAGGCTCTGAGATAACGTTATCTTCTTTATTCTGCTTCATTTAGAAGTGGTGGATTTACAGCTCACAGCACCGTAAAAGGACACAGTCTCTGGCTTTTGTTTGATATCTAGTGTTGGCAAAATGTGTTGCTGCACATTCCGATCTGTCATTAGCACCATTAGCTTGTTTACTATATTACATAAATACCACTTTCATACTGAACATCTTGCTGAACTCAAATTTTATGTGGAAAAAAAGAATCATTGAAAAATCTGTATTAAAGCTATAGTTGGTAATGTTGGAGAGCTAGCAAGATTTGAAAGCGGCACCTCCTCTAAGCTCGGCCCCCTCCTTCCCCTCCCGTCAGTGCTCCGTTCAAAGCCACGGCCCCACACAAGCTTGAACGCGCATCCTGCAGTCAGCACGGCAGCAGAGAGCGAAGTAAAGTAAAAAATCCCCCCGAAGCAAACAAATAATTACCTGTCCAACAGAAAGACAGCAACCTCTGCATCACTTTTCAGGCCCTTCAGCTCCCTCAGTTGTCTCCACCGTTCAAAAGCTGGACTGCTGTTGATGTCTGGTTTGTCCTCTCACTTTATCCAAAGCCTTTTTCGTTGCAGCCTTTTCTGCCTCTGACTTTTCTTTCTCAACCTGTTTAGCGGGGCGAGCCATTACAAATAACGCTGGAAGTGGTACTTTTGGCTGCATTTTCTCTGCCATTGTTCAGCAAACTCCTGCTAACTCAGTATTTCTGCTGAGGAGTGTGCTGAATATTTCCGGCAATGGTGACACGTGATGAGTGCACACAGGGAGGAGGGAGGGAGGGACGGAGGGAGGCTTGGGCAAGACGAGACATGAATGCATCTGATTGGTTCTTTCCATTCGCACCGAATGGCAGGGATTGGTCAGAGTTTTTACAGACCTGCAGCTGCCACAGAGGTCAGATTTTTTTCATTCCTTTTTCTGAACACATTATGCATTATTTACTCTCAGGATGGAAGGACCATTTCACCCAGTATAACAAAAAGTGTTTCTGGACAGCATTACCAACTATAACCTTAAATAGCTGGATCTGATCCAACTGAGTTGGGTACTGCAGAAGAAATTTTAAAAAACAGTCAAAGCAGAAAACACATTTCTAAAATGTTGTTGTATTTCCTGTTTTGTTGTTATGCTTTCATAAATGTTATTCTGTTTTATGTTTTGTTGTGTATTTTGAAATCAGTTGAGTATTCAGTTTGTTGTTGTGTTTTCTGTAGTGTAGTTATATTTTGTGAATTGTTGATTTCAATGTTGTTTTTGTTTTCTTTCCAATGTTGTGTTTTGCATCTGAGGGCTACCATCAAAAACTGTGTAAAATAGTCTAATGTCAGTAACCAGTGTTGTCCATTTCTTTGTGACTCCCAGAATAATGGAGTGGCTTTCAACACTGAACCTCCTCCTGGAACACAGACAGGTAGGCTAGAGCGCTGAACTACTAAGTGACATTAATGGGTTAACGAGGTTGAGCCTAAAGCCAGAGTTTTCACTGTCGTGACAATGGCACTCTTTTAGCCTGGCTGGATCATTTGTGGGCCTAAACTGATCCTTTCAGAGTTTTAAAGTGAAATCAGACTTTCATTTAATAACTTCTTTGGAAATAGCATCACTGTTCTTGCAAAATCCCTTGAACCTAAGTGCCAGGACTGGAAGAGGTTCGTTCCTCTTTTTTGTCATGGGAATTTACATGCATTCAGATCAGTGGCGGCTTTCAAACAGGGGAAGCTCACTTTAGGTTTACATCATAAAATTTGTCATATTGCAGCGAGGCAGTAACTAATAAAAGGAATGTTTAATTGAAACCGTTTTTTAACCACACTCATACCATAGAACCAAACTCCGGACCAGTGGCGGTTCTAGGTGAGCACACTAGAGCGCGGCTCTTGCTGCATTTTCCTGACTGAACCTGACCCCAGTCCAATGCAGTTTGTTACCTGACATAGTTATTGCTATGGACAGTGTGTAACACGCTGCTCGCACATCAGCGCAGAAAGCACTGTACACATAGTCAATTGGAGCAGAGCCTGTGTTGCGTTTAGACATTGTCACATAAATAACAAATTACAGCACTTGAATAGGCCATAGTACAACACAGCAGCATGTCAAGTGGGCCGAACCCGATCAAAATTTTGATACTACTGCACTGATCAGAAGAACACACTTCCAGCTAAAACCTCACCCTTCTGGCCCTCCTTGCCGCAAAGAGCTTGAAATGCGACGATACCGGTGTGTATTTCCACAGCACTGTCAATCACAAAGGGGTTCAGCCTTTTAGACAATTCCTCCAATTATCATGCATACACTGAGCGTCCTCTACTGCTCCATTAGGTCCCAGGAAAGCTGAGCCTCCCTAGAAGTGACGATTTTGTTGCATTTATCCAATGACTGTCTAGCTTTGCTGCATGAAAAAAACCTGCTCAGCGCTGTCTCACAGGAATGCTTGGAGGCTCCGCGTCCACCGTGCTGACATGAGAATGTATGACAGGGAGGTCGCGTTTGAAAACTGGTGATAAACAGCTGACGTTTGAACATCATAGTCATGATGTTAAACACATCCTGCCGCACGTTTAATGCAATGTAAAATCTTATTTTAATGTAAAATCAATAGTTCATATTTGACCATTTCTTCTATGAAATTTTAGGGGAAGTTCAGACTCCCTTGTTGTCTCAGAGCAGTCGCCCCTGATAAAGATAGTGATGCAGAAAATCTGAGCAAGTATATTGTTTAATTTTATTCACAAGGTTGTTGTTGTCCTTACTGAACTACTGAATGTGTTTGTAGTGTTCTCTGGACATTTGCCCAAGCTGACTCTAAAAGAAGCCTTTTATCAAATCGTATTATACATCAATAGTTTATTATATTATTAATCAGTGACATTTACTTGCATATGATATCCATGTCTGTTTTCACAGATGTAAACTGTAAGAGAAACTTCACTGTTATGCAGAGGCATACAACCATGGAGTGGTAACTCTAGTTTTAAATCTAAATCCCCTACCATGAAAGTTAGAGAACTTTTTGGTTTGGACCAGCACGTTCAGTAGCCTCCTGAGGTTATGGTGGTGTGTAGTGAACAGTACATAGTAGCAGTGTGGCTCTAAAGGTGCCATTATCGGTCTGTTTGTTAGTTAGTCCACCTCTTTGGTGCAGAGTGACCAGCAGCTTAATGACAGAATGCAATAGCATTCAATAAGTTTCAACCCGCCATTGCTTGGAGGAGTTAAAAAACATATGACCTGGGGAACAATAGAGTTCCTCAGTCTGTCTGTTGAGCAGGACTGAGACAGCAGTCTGCCACTGACTGTTTGTCCTTCCATTGGATCCTGAGGATCTTTCATAAGTATCTCTGGTGGTATTGTTCCAGGGCTCTCAGGTGCCTGCTGTAGGTGGTCCAGGAGTCAGCTCTATACAGCAGGGTGGGGAGGACAACAGATCTGTAGACCAGGAAATTTGTATGGGCCTTCAGATCTCTGTCCTCAAACACTCTTTTTCTGAGCCTGGCATAGGCTCCCCTGGCACAGCTCAGGCGATGGTTGACGTCAAGGTTGATGTCAGCCTTCAGAATGCTGCAGAGGTAGGGGAAGTAGTCAACATTTTCAAGAGTGCTGTTTTCCACTCAAGGAGGGGTGGGTGGGTGGCTGGTTGGGTGGAGGTTAATGTAACACCTGGGTCTTCTTGATGTTCAGGGTAAGGTAGAGGGCTCCGTAGGCCTTGGCAAAGGCATTCAGGGTGCCCTGGAGGTCTTCTGCAGATGGCATTTCAATGACGTTGTCATCCACATACTGAAGCTCTATGCTGACAGGGTTTTTTATTTTGCACTTGGCCTTGAACCTGTTCGGGTTGAAGAGCTTGCCATCAGTTCTGTACTGGATTGGGATCCCCTGTGGCAGCTCTTCACCAATGAGGTGGAGTATAGCAGTGATGAAGATGGCAAACAGGACTGGTGCGCTGACAAATCCCTGTTTGACCCCCATTGCCACAGTTAAGGGCTCAGACACTTAGTGCTATTGCTGAGCATTGTATCCACCCCTAACCAGGTGTGAGTCTGCCTTCCTTGCTGTCAGCTTGTCTCTCAGTAGGAGGGACTGGATAGGGTTAAAGGCGCTGGTCCTAGCAGCACCGCTCCACCTGTCCGGGTAAGAGTAAGCCCTGTGGAGCAGAAAGAAGGCAGCATCTTCCACACCCAGCTTTTCCTGGCAAGCAAACTGCAGTGGGCTGTGTGCATGTTGGACCTTAGATCTAAGGAGATCATGCACTTGATCCACTGCAGTTTGCGAGTTGTTGTTTCTGTGGCCCAGTGTTGGACAGCTATTAAATTTGATTTATAATTGTACTCATTATCACTGTGGTGAAAACTATTCATATACAGTACAAAAGTAAAACAATACTTCTGATCAGCCATGTATTATAGCCTTGACTGGCTGTCAAATCAGACTATTCACAGCAGAGTAAAATGAAATAGCAACTAGGGGTGTAACAATCCATTGATCTGGATCGATATATCGATTTCATGATTTAATGATCCAGTCACATCAATGCAAAGTGAAAACATCGATCCATATCTTTAGGATACGCTTTCATTTTGAAAATCTGTGTCACTGTCAAGCAGCGGCAGGCACAGATGGCAAGCAGCCAAGAGAGAGATGATGAGGATAACATTGTTTTACTAACATTGTTTTACTAGAAATAAATCAGCAGAGTGGAAATATTTTGGATTTCGGAGAAAATAAGAACCAACAAACAGAGCACATGGCGTATGTAAACAATGCTGTTACAACATCAAACAGGAGTATCTCGCTCTACTAACTTCTTGGTTTAGTAACATTAGCTGCTCTGTTTTAACAATGTGCAGCTGAAAAACAGTGCATGCAGGCTGAAATTCAACTGAGCTGTTCTGTAGGTAGATGCAGTGAGTTAAACCACCGGTGAATAAGTAAAATAATAACGCTGCATGTAATTTGTTAAGTTATGAAAAGAGAAAAAATGTCCGCTAGCCGCGAGCAAATTTATGCAATGTAAACATGCTTAAGCTAATGATGGGTGACTAGAAAAAATCAGTTGTTTTGTCCATGAGCCTTGACAGTTATTACTGAGCTGAATGTTATGCTTTTGTGAAATGATATTGTTGTTAATCTGTGTTTAAGACAGGTATTCCTGTAGTTTTATGAAAAATATGATGGTTTGGGTTAAAATGGAAAGATTTCTTCCAGTAAGGACTTTATGACAGAAAGCCCTGAGGGTTAACTTATCCCATTTGCTGTTTTATTTGTGTTTGTTGAGTCAGTTTAAAGTGAACTTTACTGTGCTTATTTTTTATGTGTTGTTTTTATCTTTTATGGCCATAAGTAAAAAAGATAGGGGTGGCAGTGTCTTCTGTAACGGACTAGGTTAAATGGGCATTTAGTTATAGCCTAATATCAATCGCAGACCCCTGAATAGTATCGAATCAAAATGGTATCGTGGCAGACTTTGTAATATCAGAAAATATCATATTGTTGTCCAAAGAATCAATATAATATCATATCCTGATGAAACTGGTGATTTACACCCCTAATAGCAACTGTTACTGATATTTGACAGTAATTTCTTATCATGATAGGTCTAATGACATAAAGGTGATGAGTTATTTACAAAAACAAAAAATAAACACACTGAAATGTATCCTCTGCAATTTAAACAGTAATCCTGCACACTGACTACAACTTACCACTATAGCCATATCTTTGTCTAGGGAAAAATAATGTCCATATTTCCAGAAAAGCAAGCTTAAGTTGTCTTAACTTTCAGCCATTGTGTCCACTGCCAGTCTGATTGATTGATTGATTGATTGATTGATTGATTGATTGATTGATTGATTGATTGATTGATTGATTGATTGATTGATTGAGTCACATTATTTATTGTGTTAATGTTCCTTACGGCGGTGATGCATGGGTCAACCCTCTAGAAAATGTCATGAGTTCCAGGTAAATTAGTAAAAACTTGCAGAAACATTGTGTGCAACAGTCCACCTTCCACCTCCTTTTCCCATCACCCTTTATCTCAAACAGACACACACAAGAAAGAGGGGCTCACAGCCGCTCACCTGAACAGGGCATCACTATGAGTGACATTAGATCATACCTGGAAAAAATATGTTGAATATGCTGCATGTGTCTGCTGTGATCAAGAATTAATGAGTAGCTTTGGACGGTGTCTAATTTTTCATACCTTCATACCTTCCTAAAATTTCACAGGGGTATACATTATATGACGGCATGTGTGTGCAGCACTACACCCCCAGCGTTTTTACTACTTTCCGCAAGTTTTCTTTGTTTGTTCAAACTAATTAGTACGCAATAGACACTCACAGAATGTTGAGAAAAGTAGTATTCTCACATCTATTTTCTATATTAAACTGAGAAACATACACCTTTTGAATTATCCTTTATCTTGGTCATATAACTGAGACTGGCCTAATTGCCTCATTGACTCACACTTCATCCAAGCTCAACAAAAACAAAATAAAAATCACCCAAACTCTGGTTACTCTTGTTACTCATCCAGTTAGTCACCCCTCTGTTCCATTTCCAGTTAGGTCAAAATAAATGTAGAAAACATGCTGTTTTTTTGTTGGTCTCTCTCAGTCATTGCGAGCTGGCTGTTTGCAGTCCTGTGCACCAAATGTGTGCAGAAAAGAAAAATACAAGAGGTCCAGGGAGGTACACGCACTGCTCACACAGCCATTGTTGAAGTATTCCTCCACCATTTGGTGTTTCGGTGTTTTCCATCAGTCTGACAGTCAGACTGTCCTCTGGTGGCACGATAGAAAGAGTGCCTGCATTTTTGACAGTCGGGATTTCTAAATACCCTTGTACACCATAATACTGTGATACCGCCCAAGCCTAGTAACAAGCCCATTTAAATTTCAGTCATTTAATTTGAAATAAGTTATGTGTAACATTTCTAGTTACTTCCAAAAGTAGTGTAATTTCAGAACTAGCTGGAATTGGGAGCTCAAAGCACCTGTGTGTCTCAGCACATCATCACTGAGCAGCTAGCATGGCTGTTGAGTTGATCTGACATATTGTAAACATTAAGCCTGAACCTACTGATTTTGACTTTAAAGCCTAATAACAACTCTCAATTACCACTCCCATTATTCTTCATTCTTAATTAAACCTAATTAATTAACTGATCTTAACCTGGGCAATACATTCTACTAGTAGAAAGTCTGTTGTAAAAATCAATAGAGACACAATGTCCTTTCCAGGGCATTTGATCTTTGTAAGAGTCTATTTTTTTGGCAATTCCCTTTTTCTCTCTTTTTTCAGGTCTGTGTGGGGTGATAGAGCAGAAGGATGAGGGGGGGCAGCAGCCAGATTCAGCTTGTGGAGCTCAGACCCAACCTGGACATGCTGGACTCTGCGAGTATGATGGCTTTATTCAATATTGTCTTCAACCAAGGCAGCATGTGATGTGTGCCACATTACAAGGCTTGGGCTCCTGAGTCTCCCCAAAAGATGAGTGTGGATTGTTTGAGGTTTATTTGTACTGTGATGGCTCACATGATGAATCCAGTATGATGTACATTTCCATAGCACTAATTCTATCAGTACAACAGAGTCATGTCATGCCCATTACCAATGTTGGGGAGTAACTAGCTATATGTAACACAGGTAAGCAACTGAATTACATGATAAGTCTAACCATAATCTGTGACTGTGAAAAAATATTTAATTAAATTAAAGTTATTAATCAAAATGTTGGTGATTATGAAGGGGTTATATTTGAATATATTCTTGCAACACATTCTCACTTCAACCTCATCACGATTGTACGTGGACTTTCCTTGTTGAGACATGAAGGTACCCTGGGTCCATTGGTTGTTGACGTTCTAGGACACTGTATCAACTTCAGCCTGTTACATGCACTTCTGTTTTCACAGGAAATGTGCAGTTTGCAAACATCCTCTCTGAAATTAAACACACTACGTCAGTACAACTGCAAATAGATTTTTTTTTTCCTCCAACAACAAATGCATTTGGTTACGTTTAGCCAACATATACACGTTGTTGGGTTTAGGCAACAAAAGCATGTGGTTGGGTTTAGGTAAAAAGAATCGGTATTGCCTTTACAATCTTACAGGAAGCAAATACCAGCCACCCAGGTGAAAGTCAGTGGTTGTTGGATCCTTCCACCACCCCTCCTACTCGCCCTACTCGGACCTTCTCCCCCTTAATTTATATTCCTGTCCAGCTGCGTTTCTCCCTGGCACCACCAGGCATATCATCCCAATATAAAAGGACAGCTTTTTTCATCTGTGTCTGATGCCAAAAGTCACTGACCAAGTGCCGGTTTTCAGTGACTTTGGAGTGAGACCGAATTGATTGTTTTTTGTAAAAAGCTTCTATGTAGAATATAATGTTCATTCTGTTGCTTTGTGCGCTGTCTGTACAACAGCCTTCTTGTGGCATAGCCTATTATCGGATATTTTTCAGCTTTATTGCCTAGTTTAAAACATTTAGGGTTATAATCAAAACAATAATCAAAAAGTAATCAAATGTAATGAGTCACATTATTTTGATGAATTTATAAAATCAATTACATTACTTATTACATGAAGAGGGTAACTAGTAATCTGTAACCTATAGAGTGCTGCAGGGATGATGTTTATTTGTAGGCTAACAGGGAAGTTAACATAATCCTGGTTCCCTCATCAAAAAGCCTATGGGATTTTTCCATTGGATTTTGGATTATTACAGAAAATAAGGTCTTGGGAAAACAAAAGGTTATGAAACTTACACATTTTGTTTATCGAGATAATCTTCACAAACCACTTTTGTGATTTCTTAGGCCTAAATGCAAAAGCCAGAAGTAAATAGCTTTCAGTTTGCCATAAACTACAACTGGGGTCACATGACTTTAACACCACCACAACAATGAGGCTTTACAGCCGTGTTTGACGTCACGACATCCTGTAGTTCTATTTAGCCACTTGTTAGCAATTGCCTTTTAAAGACATGTAGAAGCTTCAAAATTTACAAATGAGGTATTTACTGATTTATTTCATGTCGTAGAACAAAACATAAAAGTCTCTTTAGCTTGTGTTAACCACAGACCTTATTTCAGCCATCTAACCAAAAGCCCATTCTAAAGATGAACTAAGTTGGGAGTGCTAAAATGCAAACTCCCTTCTGTGTTTTAGAGCTCAGTCCTGCAGCACTTAATTACATTTCAAAAGTAACCTCCCCAACACTGCTCACTAATCTGCTGCTCTCACTTTACAACAAATACTTGTGTTTCTGAATTTCCAAAACTGTACAATAACAAGCTTACCTCGATTCAAACCAGACAAAAAAAGATGTTTGTTTGGTGAAATATCAACATGCAGCTTCCAGGTTTGTTACTAAACACTGTTTGAGTCTCTGATATATATAGCAATCTATTGCTGGCAAAATTAGCATTGTAGCTAAGGTGCTGGCATTTAGTTAAGCACCATGGGGGTTCCAGATTGGTAAATACTTGAGACATGCAGGAAAACAGGAGCCGTGTTTTTCCTGCTGAAATGTGATAGGCATTAAGGAGCTTAAAAGGAAAGTAAAAACAGCAGTTTGTTGTAGTGATGGAATTACTTTACATTATATTACAACAGGTAAACATTTAGCCTTCTTACTAGTCTCTGATGAAATCTACATAAAACCAGGTAAAATTAACAATGAAGGTCTTCAAAGAATAAAATAAAACTTATGCCATCAGCTCAGAGTTTTATCATCATACTCTGCTGTGTGATCATGCTAACCTGGTGTTGTATTGTTGTCCAGGAAGCATTACCGGGAGTACCTGGTCAGCCTGATCAACAGCCATTCCATTGACCCTGCCCCCCTGTACAGCTCCAACGAGCTGCTGCTGGCTTGCAGGAGGTACAAGGTGGACGACAGCCGCAGGGACGGAGAGGACGGGTTCACCTACTACAGCAGACTGCTTGAGGTGAGTGAGGTTTTCCACCGGTATAGTGGCACGAAAAGCGGTTGAGACATAAGCGTGATTCCAACCGTGTTTTTCCCACCAAAACATTATCTTTTCCTCCGAGCGTTTTAAAGTATCTATTTACAAATTAACATATCAGTGGTTTACAGAAACAATACAGTGCCAACACTCTGGTGATTAATAACTCATTTTGTGATGTCTTGTGTATGTGGTAATATATTATTCTTACCAGATGAAACAATACCCTCTGTGTGGATTTCAGAAACTTTATACTATTGCAATCAAAAGTATTTAACCCCCATTACAAATGAGGTTTATTAAATAGCTCAACTCAACTAATATTTACAAGTGGTTTTTCAAATTCAACACAAAATGCCACTTTAATGTCTACTGCTGTCTCAAAATTATTCAACCCCTACATGACAAATGTTCTTAGTACTTAGTAAAGCACACTTTTATGGTTAGGACTTGCAGACATACAGTACTGCACAGCCAGACACCAGTTTCTGGAAGTGATCCTTGAGGAATCTTAGCCAATTCCCCATGGGCAATGGCCTCCACTTCACTAATATTCATGGGTTCGTGTGCTGTAACTGCCGTCTTCAAATTCCACCACAGAATTTGTACAGGGTTTAAGTCAGAGGACTGTGATGAGCACTCTAGTATCTTCCAGTACTTATTCTAAAAGAAAGCCCTGGTGGACTTGGTGGGATCAGTTTCCTGTTGGAAGGTTCAATGACGCTCAAGCTTCAGCTTGCTCATAGATGGTATGATGTTTTCTCCCAGGATTTCCTGATAACTTGATTGAGCCCCAGAGCATCACTGAGCCACCGCCATGCTTTACTGGAGGCAAGGGTTTTTTTTGTTGTTGTTGTTTTTTCAATATATTTTTCAGGATTTGGAGTCAGCGAGGTAAGCTCAGAGTATGAAATCACAGCCTGTCAACACCGTGAACTCTTGACCAATCAGATCTAGGGATGGGTACCGAACCCCGGTATTGAACGAGCCCCGGGGCTACATTCTTCAAGACCGCAGTATTGATAAGCTCTGACCTTAACAGTTCTGCTATCGGTACGGGAACAGTCACTTTTTTTTTTTTCACAAGATAAACATCATCTTGCACATTTATCTCACCAACTATCCGTCATTGTAACATAATTTTCGCTATTCTCCCTGAAGACGAGAGATGTGTCTCGCTCACCCTGGCTGCTCGCTGTGTGTGAGTGGAGAGCAGGGGGGCGGGACTGTTGTGACACACGCACACACACACACACGACAGCGCACACAGCAACTCAAGCTTGTAGCCTACCTTTAGATAGATAACAGTGGCGGAGAGAGCCAAACGGTCAAACGTTTGGCTTTACATTACAAGAGTTGATGCAGACACAGTGCGTTGTCACAAGTGTGACAAATGTTTTGCGTGTAAGGGCGGCAACACTAGTAATTTGTCAAAACACCTTGCGAAAGTGCATCATATTCAGACAGAAAGATGTAGCCTACAGTGTTTGACTGCCGTAGCACAGCTGGTTCATCTACGTCCAGTCCAGATTTGTAATGTTATGCTAGCAGCCAACACGTGGAGTTTATAACCATTAGCTATTTTGCGACCCTATTTACAGAATAGGGTTTCAGATTTGGGCTTTTATTTGTGTATTTTTCAGATACTTCTAAATACATGAATATAACCATAATTACAGCCTGGGCTGGGTGCGTGGGATTTCCCCCCCTATGGTCTATATATCCTTGCCTCTACTAAATTATGTAAAAAAAATGTATAACACCAGATAGATACGCAGTATCGATAAGAGTAATAGTACCGTTAAAATCTTAACGATACCCATCCCTAGTCCCATCCCTAGTCACAGCTAAAGCTTCTAGCATTAAAGTTACTTAGCAAGTCCTTAACTTTTTCTTAAACTTTAACTTACAGTGGGCTGCTCGGTCGTCGCAAAAATAATAATAAAAACTGAAAAACTGTCATTCACTCACCTCGTCTGTCAGCTAGCAGTATCGTCATCTTCCTGTCATCTGAATTCAAGTTTTTCACGTTCAGCCGATACATCAGATAACTTCCTGCGTGTCATAAATAATAAAAGCTGTCCGGTGTGTAAATATGTTTACCGTGCTGTTTGGGGCATCTTCTATTTTTTTCTCTTTGAATTTTTCACCGAGGTCCGCACCTCGGTGACCTCATAGCTGGCTACGGCCATGCATAGAGGCAGACTGCTTCATAACATATGATACGGAACCAAAACTGTTTGCGAGATAGTAAAATGCCAATGGCATGGGACGTAAACTGCACTCTGAAATCTTATCTTCTTAACGGAAATGTAGAAGTATTGAAAATGCTATCCAAAAAGTCACCGTGGGCCAAGTCTTTATTATGTTATGTTATGTTATATTATGTGTGGGTATCACTAGGCTACAAGTGACATTAGTTTAAAGTATTTATTGCTATTTAATTGGAAAATGAAGAATATGTCACCTAAAACACTTTAACGTAATACCAGACTGTTTCTGCTACTAAAGTAAAGGGAAGAAAAGTAGCCTTGTTAATGACTGTCTGACCCAAATGTTGCATTTCATTTTCTAATAAACTATTAACTTTTTTCCCCAGTTCTCACAATACAGGTCTCTCAGTATTTTAAGCTGCAGTGATGGTATCAGAGTGTTTCATCTCATACCATATGAAGCAGCCTACTTCATTCATGGTTCTGATGATGACGCTCACAATTAACAACCCGACCCCTTTTACATGAATGCGCTCATGGCTGGATAGGAAAACCCAGAGTTGACTGAACTGATTGATGACCAGTTTCGTAGAGACAGTAAAAAGTGGCATGGGATGCAAACGACAATCTATAATCTTATAACGGAAAACATAGAAACATTGAAAACACTATCCAAAAATGTACCATCCGAGACTTAAAATACATGCAGGTATCACTGAGCTATAATGGGCCTACGTGACATTGAGTATTTTTTGCTGTGATGATGATTAAAAACTACTTTGAATATGTCACATAAAACACTTTAGAGTGATGCCAGACTGTTTCTGCTGCTGAGGTAACAGGTGAAAAAGTAGTTAACGACTAATGAGGTCTATCTGACCGAAATGTGACATTTATAATAACTATAATAAACTTGCGTAAGCTAGAATCCTGTTAAAATCATGGGTTTAGTGTGTAAATGATCTCTCTGAACTCTGTTTTACAACCAGTGGAAATAGCGCCCTGTAACAATGAAATAATTCTACTGACTTAAAACAAAATACATAGTTACTCTTTTCTACCTTAGACTTCGGATTTTTGTCCATGGATACCTTTTCTTCAGTGATCTGATTGGTCAGAGGTCGGGATGGTGACAGTCTGTGATCTGATACCCTGAAGTTAACCTGCTCGGTGTAGCTAACTTCAAATCCTGCTTCGTAGTGCAGGCCTCAGACCTCTGATGCATTTGATTGGTTGCATCAGGTGTGTTTGAGCAACACCTGATTTGGAAAATGTGTGCTGTATGAGGGATACTATTCAAGGGGTTGAATAATTTTGAGACTTCAGTAGTCATTAAAAGTGGCATTATGTGTTGAATTTGGAGAAATCACTTGTAAATATTAGTTGCGTTGAGCTATTTAAATGTTCTTGTTTAGTTTGGTTTATTGCAAACAGCTGTAAGTTTGTAAATTTTACAAATAAACCTAATTTGCAATGGAGGTTGAATCATTTTGATTGCAACTGTATATATTCTGTATATCACACTCTATGAGCCTATACATTTGATTCAATCTATGATATGTAATCTTGATGCAGTAACACTAAAATCCTTCTTTGTGGCCTCTGCAGAAACTGATGGAAGAAGTTCCACTTGGTGACAAGGTGCCGCGCAAGAAATAATGTTGACCTATCAACTCAGCTACAAGAGACAAAATTATAACAGTTTCCTTTAGGTGTAAATTTTTACTCGTGCCAGTGATGCTGTAATTACACAGGAGTGTCATCACTGAAGCTCTGCCTGAGTGATTTTAATGAGTTTAATTTCATCACTGAGATATTTCATGTAGACAGAGTCTCTATTCTAAAAGAAATCGCTGCTGACAGCTCTGACAAAATATGTAATGGCATAATAGGTAAACTGATAAAGGAATATGAATTTGTCAAATATGTCACACTTTGCTCCTCTCCCATAGGAAGAGATGGTATTTTGGAATGTAACCTTTGAATATGGTTTTGGTAATTGGAAAATGGCTAGCATGTAGATGTCTTCTACAGGAAGTTTTTCAGTTTCTGTTATTCAATGTAAACCCACTCATAAAGCGTACACAAATCCCTTTAATAGGTTAAGATTGCACTGAATTGAACAGAAAATAAGGCACTAAGTTAAAGTAACAACAGCCATTTCCTCTGAATGGCATTCTTGTGTGCCATGTTCTGGAATACTGAGAGCTGAAATGACAGTATGGTTTAAATACTGTTGGTTTCAGCTGATAGGTATAATTTAAATTTAAACAAAGGGGGAAAAGGTGAGGCCTCTGTCTACAGAGCCTGGCTCTCTTTGAGTTGCCTGACCTCACTGACTCTAACATCAGTAATCATGATAACTGTTTTACTGATCTAGCTCTCAGCACATTCACATTAATTAGGCAGCATACTTAATTAAAAGCAACAACTTACATTGTCGTCCTGCTGCATTTCCCTCTGTTGCTGCTGGATGCCATTGTTTAATGGCAACCAGCCGCATATCAGGCCAACATGAAAGGACACCTTTTTTTGTTTCTGAAGCCGGAAGTCACTGACCAATTGCCAGTATTCAATAACTTCGGAGTGAGAATGGGTTGGTTAAACCCAAAGTGAACAGGTTGTTGCATAAAGAACACCCCTCTATCTTTAATATCACTATCATGGGAAGCAAAGTCATTCCACTGATGTTTAAATGTTTTCCTTTATTACTTGTCACTAAACTCAGCACTTTTGTCCCTCTCAGGACCCTGTAGATATGGACAGTGCTCTGAAGGGACATTAGTCGGGGTCTTGGCAGGTTTTGATCAGATTCTCTGAGTTGAATCCTCACTGGAGCAGTCAGCCATGCAGCTTAGGTTACTATGGTCATCTTAAAAAATGAACCAGCTCTGTGATACCAGAAAATCTCTTGTAGGCCCAAAGATAGCTAGTTAATGCACTAATTTCACTCCTTGATACAGGCCCCAGGTCTGGAATTACATTGTCGTACCATAAAATCCTGTGTTTACTGCACACTTTCTAATGGTGTTTTATTCATTGTGTGTAAATTAAATACTATATGTGCATGTTTAAAGTTGACATGTAAGTATTGTAATCATTTTAAAGAAATTAACAGTATACAGATGATTTCCTTGCATTGATTGTTGCTGATGGGGTGTTGCAGATAAATTCCCACTTTACAAGGCAGAGAAGCTAAATGAACCTAATTTGACTGGATGCTGCGAATGTGATTAGTATGTAGCAGTATGTCTGACTTGGTGAATGTAAACTCGTGTTGAACAAGTTTACAACTTGATGATGTAAAAAAAACAACAACAAAACAAACAGCTTTTATTAACTGTGCTATTCTTTGGAATATTTTGTGTGGTAGAACTGACAGTGTCATATGTAGATTTCAGCCAGAGTGCATGTTGTTGTCTGTACTTTGTCTAAATAAATAGTAATAATAGACAGATGATGCTTCTTTGTGTCACATGTTTGACTTGAATCTAATATCATTGAGGTCATGATGTGTGGTGGTGTGCTGTGACTGAATGTTTAACAAAGTGGAGGCTGAACAGATGGCTGGCAGCTGCAGTGCAGGTGTGTTTTTGGTGGTCAGTAGCTGTGGTGCAGGTCAGGCAGGCGACTGGGGGAAAAAGTCTGCAATGGCAGCCAGCTAAAGATTAGACAACCAAAATATGTAATGATAATAAAAAAAAATGTACAAAGGTGGAGAGTGATTGCGCTTAACTTCAGAAATCAGAATAACTAAATTTTATATTAAATAACAGAATTTAACCTGCTTTAAATCCACCGCAGATCTCAACCCTTCAAAAAGGGAGAATGATAGCCAATTCATTAGTCTCAATTCTGAAGGGTGCTACAGAGTGTTTGACAGTGTGTTGACCATAATGTTTCATACACACACACACACATGATAAAGTTCTTTATAAATGGTCTATTGAACTATTTACTGCACATGTAACTAATAACTACTAAACAGACAAGTAAATGCATAAATGCACTGAACATAATGACCCATGTAAGAATAAAGACAGGGAACTGTATAGAGCAGGTAAAATTAATAAGAGATATCTTGGATGTTGACCAGATAAGCCTAATTAATGTGCACTGGTTAGCAGCTGAGAGTTTGGGAAGCACAAGGAAGACTATTAAAGCAATTCAATAATAATTAAATTTTATGAGAGATCCTACCAACTGGCTAATGCGTAGCAGAGGGAAACCATCAGACTGGGCCGTCAGAGAGGACCTGAGATATACCACATATGGGATTTGTAAACAGAGTCAAATTAAAGTTCGAGTATTGATGGTGCAGAATTGATTCAAATGGTGATTAGGCTAATATATCATTTAGCATGTTTTTTTTTTTTTTATCTAGAAGTTCAGTTACAGTAATGCTACATCCGTAACTCTCAGAGATGACCTAAGATACTTTAAAAATATTATATAAACATACATTGGTTCTAATTTTGTTTTATCTATTCACAATTTGACAAACAACATCTAAACAAAATGTTAAAGAGTAAACCAACCCTTCAAACTTGCCTGTTCAGTTTGTGTTTGGAATGTGAATGGTTCAATTAATGCGTCTCATTATTTTGCAAGAAACATAATTTAGAAAGAAAATAGGTCTGACATAAAACTGCTCACAACAAGGTCTGACGATTATCTTGAGTAACCGGGTCATGATTTCTAAGAGACGTTGCTTTTGAGTCTTTTGTTTTGTTTTGTTTTTGTGTGCTTTGAGCACCGAAAGCCAAGTGTCATCTAGTTCTATTATACTGGAGGCAAGGCAGACATCTCTATGGCCAATATCTCCAACCCTCGGGTACTATCTAGATTGATAAATAGCACTATAGGTAAGAGGAAAAATACTCGTTTTTGATTTGGGGGTGAACTGTCCCTTTAAGGCCACAGTCAGACACATAGGTACAACCCTAGACCTTATAACTACCCACATATGGGATTTGCAAACAGGGTCAAGTCAAGCTGGGAGTAGTGAGGGAGCAGGATTAATTCAAATGGTAACCAGGCTAATACAAAACTTAGTATGCTATTTCTATTTCTAACAGCACTACTCAAGTTTGGTTAGTGGCTTATGTTAGCAGCTAACAGTAATGTTACATCCGTAGCAACAGGGGGAGCTCTGTGTCCTGTATGGCAGGAAGGAAACTGCAGGGAGCCAGCTGCTCAGGTTACAGCTCCAATCTCAAATGGCACCAAAGATCAAATATTCTTTTTGCTTAGCCAAGCTCTGTAGAAATCTCCATGCTTAGCATACAGTTGGATTGTGACGAATGATACAGGTTCCTCAAGCTGCATACTTCTCAGCAGTACAGTGGCTGGCACAGTTAAAAAATATAACCATTATCACCTTTGATGGTGGTAGTGGAGATCTAAAATGTCTGCTGATTGTTTAGACTGTTTAATACAAAGTTATGTGACAACCTCACAACACAATGCCCAACTGAAATAAACAATCACCTGACAATTAAGCCTATTACTGTTTGAATTCTGGCAGCCCATCCGTGGGCCGTCCAAAAGTGGTTTTTGATGGTCACAATATTTAAAACTGCTGTATTTGTTGTTGTTTAAATGGTTTACTATCATTTGAAAGCTAAACATTCAAGATATAACCACCACAGCAGGCTCAATCAGACAAAAACAAACAGTTTTAACTCACCTATGAGGCATTATCATAATCCACAGATCCATATTTTCCAGACCAAATCACAGTTTACGCAGCTCCCATTTCATTTTTTACACTGACAAAGGTCCAGATAATCTAATCCAACAAAGTGTTTCTTGCAAATACATTATTACATCCATAGATATCCACAAACTGCCATATCATCATTTCAAATGTTCATATTATCAATAATTCATCCCTTTCTGCATATAAACAAACTGACTTCAGGCTGCCACAATGGCAAACTCCTGGCCTTATAATTGACACCTCACTTGAGCCAGAAGGAGCCGTCCATTGCTGTTGCTATAGCCTCCATAGCCATCAAGGACCTGAAATGCAGGACAATGCATCATTGACATTTCTGGGGTTTAAAGCCATTTAATTGGGCCTGAAAAAACGTCAGTGTTACCTTTAAAATGAGACCATGCATGTTCATGTACTAAAAACAGAACGAGCACAGCTTTCAGTTTACTTTGGGCATATTTGGATAGGTGTTTTAGGTGTATTTAGGTAAATTTTACAGGACCACTACTAACACGATTCAGTGTAGGGAAACACGGCCTTACACTGCATAGTTAAACAGTTTATCTCTTTAACAGTGACCGCCCTCTGGGTTTCATCCAGGCAGTAAGAATCACTTGCAGTGATTGCTCTAAATGAAATTTCAACACTTACCACAAGTGTGTTTCTGTTACAGCCTGCCATATATTTTTTAATGATTTCTGTCTCTAAGCAGGCTACAGGAGTCACTTGCACTCATCAGTTCTACTACCCATTTGATTTTGAACTTGTGTCTATCAAATATGTGGTTTGTCCATGAGCCTCACATCAGGCACCAAAAAAAATGTAGTTTGAATGCAATAATTAATAGCAAAAATGTTAATGATAATTAATAAATTGGTACAAAAATGAAGGACAGCGATGTCACTCGACTTGATATTAAATAACAGCATACCTGCTAGGTATTGCTGCCTGTCCCACATTCGCTGGTGCCACTGGGCAAGCTGCAGGGTCATCAGCTGGTAGCCACCCTCCTTCACCTGGGTTCTGCACCTTTCATCTCAAAACATTTTTGTGGGAGGGAAAGTCTACCTAGTGCTCACTGCAGCTGAGCTTAGGAACATGAATACAGGAATACTGGTGGTGTAGCCTGCCAACCCTTCTTCCTTAAGACAGGTTGCCTTACGGGTAACCTCTGTGTGTGTGACAAGGTCGGACTGGGAAGAAAATTCAGCCCAGGCAGTTTTTGTCTAGACCAGCTCCACCCTTAACCTTAGTTCCTTTATCTATCCGATTTGTATTTTCATTCCACTTAGTCTTTCTGTGTTGATATCATTTGTTCCCCACTTGACCTCTCCTGCTTGGCCTCTGACATTACATGATGGGCCACTTGAAGAGGTAGGGGGACATGACATTGGTCAATACCATTTGTAAAGGTGGGCTATTGACAATTTAAGGACATCATATATATATATATATATATATATATATATATATATATTATGGTATTATAATTATTCATATGATCGTCTTTGGTACTGTTATATTGTGTTTATAAAGACTGCTGATCATATTGTTGTTAGGGGTTTGATGAATATATTTTTTGAGTTGTTGAGATGATAAGAAATTACTGATAAAGTTGCAAAGGTGTTTTGAGTGAAGTCAGTAATATGATGAAGTCGGCAATTTTTCAGCCTTTTCAAGTCCTGTGTCCAGAGCCTTTACCGAAGGTCACCCCAGACAGGGCCTATGACATCATTACATCATTGTTGCCTGAACTGTCAACACACTGCCTGTTTCAGAATGGGAAGTGCTCGCGGAGTGGTCTTGCAGATGGACTGGGACAATGTTGCAATATTTCCTGATAACATCAGTGTCACAAAGGTCACAGACCAATATGTTGTTAATGATTTTAATTGATCTTTTTCTTTTATTCTTGAACATTGAAGGATCATGTATGTTACTCTTCTATACAGTATGTGGTTTATTTGGCATTGGTAGCACACAATTTGTGGTTATAAGGTTTCATAATTGTATAATCCTTTCATATTACAGTTCCAGTTAACTGAACCAATCACTGCACATTCGTAAAACAACAGGGAGAGGACACCACAATATTTTGTGACCTTTAATTCTCTGGAATCACTTGTCACTAAGAGCTTGGGAGAAATAAAAAAAATTAAAATCATTAATATATTGTGATAGAGTCATGATTACGATGCGCATTGAAATTATTGTAGTCGTAATTCGCAGGCCTATTCTAGCATTGTTGATTAGAGGTAGTAAGTAATCTTTTATGGTAATGTGTTAACTTCCAGTGTTTACTTTTAATTTGTGCAAAAGACAGGTATTACGTACACCTAGCTTCACCTAGTTGCACTTCCTCAACCTGCCTTGGCCTTCATAAAATGCACAAAGCCAGGATGCACTGACTAGATTAGGTTAAGCCTCATTTTATAGCTTAACCTGGATTCCTGAATTCTGCTTTTTTGAAACAGGCCCCAGAAGTCTCCTAACTACATTTTGAAGCTGAGTTTGTATTTAAAGTCTCATTAAAAATCTTTGGCATCAAATTATGTTGTCAACTTGGTTTCTTACACCAGCTTCAAAATCATGAGCTAATGTAAAACTATACAATGATGAACATGAATACCTGTTGCTATTATCCTGCCATTTCCCTCACCGCAGTCTTGTGTCAATGCGACACTATATCCCAGTCTTACTGGACTCATGTTTTTTTCCCCTTTTTTGTTTAATTACTATGGGCTCTGCGAAAATCACAAGCTCATATTTAAATGTTTGGAAGTCATAAATTTGCAGTTTCTGCCTCATGCTGAACAATGCATCAGGCAGAAATGTTTCATTCTGCCATTTTTACAGTCATGATTCCATACATCTTTCTACCACTGGTAATTAATATATGAGGTCATTCATGTGGACTCAGTCCATCCTGAGGAGTGGGACAGAGACAGCGAATGAGACGAGGACAGCTTTAAGATGTGATTACATTTTGTTCTTTATTTTCCCAGTTCCTCACACATGAAGCACAGCTGTAAGCTCAGGGCACTGTGCATCATTCTGTCTGCTGTGAAGCATTCTGTAGTGTTAGCTAATCTCGTGTAATATAATAAGATTAGAATGATTAACTAGTTGCCTTGTTGTACCACCATTCAACATACACACACACACACACACACACACACACACACACCTAAAGAACTTGGATAGCTCTTGAAACTGAAGACACTGCTGTTTATAACTATTTGCTGTTTTTGTGAAGCAGTTTTATGTGCATAAAAAATAAAGAGTAAATGTTACCAGGCTTTACAGTAAACAGAAAAAAGGAATTCGGCAAAACTACTGCAGTACACATGGTCTGTTGTGACTATGTGGAGACCAGATAAAAGATCAGATCAGATAAAAGCATATTCTGACAGCCTAAAAGATTCACTATGTCCAAAACATCTTAAATCGGGCCTCCTATTATAATTATTACAGTGTAAACAGTGTGTTTGTACAACTAAAAAAAGTGTATGTAAAAGTGTGTATTTCATTGTATGGGGTGGATTTGTGGAACGGGTTGGCAGTGGAGCTTAAAGAAAGTACAAATGTAAACCATAAAGTACAAATGTAAACCAAAAAAAAAAAAAAAACAACTGTACAAAAAACAAACCCTTGACAGGAAATTTGTATTTAGTTAGTATCACCAGGTGTATTGTAGATAATTAAGGAGTGTAATATAATTCTAAAATTGGGTTGTAAAAATGGGTTAATTGTTGTATGTAACTATATATGTAAAAATTGGTGCAAATACTTTAAGTTAATAGAGGAAAAGTGAAAGGGGGGTAGGGACATAGAAGTTTTACTTCTACTGTACCTTCTCCTTTTTGAACATTTCTGTTCGTTTTTTGTTATCAAAACATTGTTTTAAACGTTGGTTTGAAATAAAGTCATTCATTCATTCATTCATTCACTGCAGTGTATCACATTTTATATTCATCCATTCAATAGTTTTTGAAATATTTCACTCACTATTGAAACTTTCAACCTCATGGAGGCACTAGAGTGAAGGTTAGTGGATCACTAGGCAGTAGGTTTCATCACCTGGGGACAATGAGTTTCCAAAATATCATCTTTTCAATAGTTTTTGAAATGTATTGTGGCGGAAAGACCAGATGGACTGACAAATGATGGATGGACATTGCCATCCTATAGAGCTGTGCCACTGGCATGTGCGTCAGTTTGATTGGGTTGACAGTCCAAAAATACTGACCTATGAGTTGGTTTGACTGGGGCAGTGAGATATTAATTTTGACCTGAGAGCTTTGTATACTGAGGTGGCAGGCTAGTTTGCTTCAAGTAACATGATATTTCATTTTTCATGTGGTTCGCTTTTTGTGACACGAGTTGCTGTTAGAGCAGAAAACCATACCTTCTACTTCAGAGACGTATCTCTACTACTTTAATTTCCTGATTGCTCTTTATTGATTTGTCCCTAGCTTTTGTTATATGACCCATGTGCCGAGTTTTCTATACATTCAAACTGCAATTGTGATCTGCATTTCCCATGAGTACTTCTATAAACAAAGCACAGATGTGCCCAATTTGATGTTGTTATAAGCTTTAACTTGTACTTAAACATTTGCCCCAAAGAAGATCTCTGTCTATTTTGTCTTTGATTGTGAGCAGTGTAATGGTGTATTGGTATGAGGTAAGAATAGATGATAATGGTGGGTTGGGAAAAAATGGTTCATCAAAAGGGCATGGCATAGGCTATAACCAAAGGCATAGGTTTTGTTTGAACATTGGGGGATGACACATACTATGATATCAATGACACATTCCTTTTGAATTCCTTTGAAAGCCTCATTAATCTTTTACATCCGACCTGGAAAACCTTGCAGCCACTTTTATTTGTTATATAGTACCGTGCTCCTGTCGCGTATTCTGAATTTGTATCTGAATTCTCAGAGTTTTATCCAGTTTAGTTCTTAAATCAGATAAAGTTATTATTGTGGGCGATTTTAATATTCATGTTGATGTTGATAATGACTCCCTGACTACCGCGTTTGTCTCATTATTAGACCCCATTGGCTTCAGTCAGGGTGTACATAAACCCACTCACTGTTTTAACAATACCCTCGATCTAGTTCTGACGTATGGAACTGAAATTGACAACCTAACAGTCTTTCCACAGAATCTCTCGCTATCAGATCATTATTTAATAACTTTTGATTTCTTTTTACTCGATTACACGCCACTCGGCAACAGTTACTTCAAACAGAACCAATCTGCCCTCAAACACTGCTGTAAGATAGCTTCTCCTCGATTTCTCTTCTGCAGTTGACCCCAAGAGTGAGGCGCACATTGAGTACTCGGGTCTCACAAGAGCTCCACGTGGAAGCAAACTTTGTTGTTATTAATCCGGCTGTCTAATTAAAATTTGTCTGAAGAAATAAGCGGTGCTTAAAGCCTTGATCACATTACTTGATATTCCGTAAGAAGCACACATTTGCCGGTCTTGGAGGCGGTAAAATGCCAGACACATGCCTGAGGAACGCCAAACCTGACACAGCTGCTGCTTGTCAGGTGCCTGATGCTGGGGAAGAATCGCCACTAATGTGGGAAAAGATAACTCATAAGATTTTGGAGTCAATCAATAAGCAATTCGACCTTTTAGATGGCAGAATTGAAACATTGATGAACACTCAAGTAACACTGACTGAAAGATTGGTTGTTGTTGAGGAGCAAGGTTCAGATCATGAGCGGTGTATACACGTGCTGGAGATGAGTCTTGTAGACATGAAAAAGGCCAAAAAAAAACTTTTTAAAAAAAATCATGAAAAAAAAAAGAAACATAAAAGATAAAATTACAATAACCTCATGGAATGTAAGGGGCCTTAGAAACAATGCAAAATGTGGAAAGTTTTTTTCTCATTTGAATTCATTGAAGTCAGATATTTTACTTTTACAAGAGACTCACACTATTACTGAACATAAATTAAATGCCAGTTGGATTTCTCAGGTGTTCCACACACCTTTTACAACTCGAGCAAGAGGCGTTGCAATTCTGTTTCGTAATACTATCTATTGTTATTGGTGGAGCCTTTAATTGTTATTTGGATCCATCTCTTGATAGATCATCCTCTAAATCCCCTTTAACAGTTAACTGTGTTCAAATATTAAATAACTTGATCAAATCCAGAAACATGGTAGATATTTGGAGAATACAACATCCTCACAAAAAGGAATACTCATTTTATTCACATGTGCATCAAACATACACTAGAATTGATTACTTTATAATATAAGCAGGTTTTATCTCCGATATAAGCAATACACAGTATCATAATAGACTCATTTCTGATCATAGTCCTCTTACAATGCAACTGCAATCATCTGTTTCCAAACCAAAATTTAATTGGAGATTTAACCCTCTCCTCTTATCACCGGGTTTTAAAGAACACATGACTAAAAATCTGAGAAACGTCTTAGAGATTAACAATAATGGGGAGGTTTTAGACTCCACTCTCTGGGAAGCACTTAAATGCACCATGAGAGGACTTATTATTTCTTTTGAATCATCTAGGAAAAAAGTCAAAATGAAAAGAATGAAAGAAATTGAACAGGAATCACTCATATAGAAGAAGTATACATCACTACTACAATCTCAATACAATAAGATCCTGAAATTTAAACCTGAATATAACTCAGTCCTTGGAGATGAAATTAGTAGTTAACTGTTAAAAACAAAACAGAAACACTTCAAATTAAGCAATATAAACCCCAAAAACTACTTAAAGGGGAGTTGGCAAAAACTGCTATCCACAAAATTCAGTCAGATGATGGACAGATATTTACGGATCAACAAGATTTTAATAATCAGTTTAAAGAATTTTATTGCAATCTCTATACTTCAAATTCCAATGCAACAGGGGAAGCTGAATCAGCTGAAGCAATTAAATTATTCCCCACAGGTAAATCCCCTGGACCGGATGGGTGTGGTGCCGAATTTTACCAAGCCTTTCATGACATCTTAACACCTTTACGACTCAGGATGATTAATGACTCAATGGCAAAAAACATTCCCACACTCTTTATATGAGGCAAATGTGTGTGTCTTGAAAAAGGGAAAGGATCCCATGGATCCCGGCAATTACAGGCCCATCTCCCTGCTCAATCTCGATCACATAATTTTAACAAAAGCGCTGACCACCAGATCAGATAAGCATATAGCATCAATTATTCATGATGATTTACTTGTCACTTTAATGGACCCTGAAGAGGGCATCTTTCATCTTCTAGAATATATCAGTTCATCTAGTAAAATCTCTGGTTACACAATAATCTAACTAACTCTGTACTGGGAAACATCTGAAAGATGTTCTCTGGTAGGGAGGGGGGTTATAGTTTGAGAGGGGAATTAAAATTAAAGCAGCCTGTAGTTTGTACTAATTTGAAAAGCATGTGCATCTCTGTTTGTGGGGTGATCCTTTGGAATGGCCTTGAGATGGCAATAAGAGTAAGTGGAAACATCAAAAGATTCAAAGTTAGTTATAAGCAGTCATTTATGGGCATTTATAAAAGTCAAGAGCTTCCTAATCCATGCTATTCAAAATTGTTTAGATATTTTATGTTTATTTTGTTATTTAATGTTGGATATATGCGTCATATTATGTTAAATTTGGAGTGTCTTCCTCTTCCTCCTGCCCCCCCTCGAAAACAAATGTATTTGTTCTTTATTATTTATTTTATTTTTATTGTATTTGTATGAATTATGAACTTTATTAATGCATTTATTGTATTGTTTTTATTTGAGAAAAATAAAGATAAAATCAAATCAAATCAAACTGGACGAAAAAGTGAATTAATACCAATTGGAGAAAATATAGCTTTACAGAACTGCCCAGTAAAAATCATTCAGGTCTACATCACATACCTTGGACTTAAGATATCAAAAAATCCCAAACCTTAAACTGAATCTCCTTGAAGCCATTGATGAATTAAAATGTAGCATAGTATACAGGAGGACCTTGCCACTGTCCATGATTGGCAGAGTAAATGCCATGAAGATGGTATATTTACCAACATTTTTGTATCCTCAAAACTTACCGGTATTTATACTGGCTGACTGTTTAAAAAAAAATGATGCAATCATTTTAGATTTCATCTGAGTTTACAAAAAACACAGATTATCTGAAAAACATTTATTTAGGCCCACTCTGGATGGAGGTCTGGGTCTCCCAGTATTTAGGGGCCGGGCAGCCTAAGCTGCCAGGACCCTATTGTTCTGCTGCATGTTCTTCTTCTTCTTCTTCTTCCGAGGAAATCCTACTTCCCATGCGCGGAAAATGACCAAACTTTGCACAAAGGTCCAGTCCCATGCCAGATTGCCACATCAGCAAAAACAGGCCAATAGTCCTGATGGTGGCGCTACAGCAAGCCTCTAAAGTTCAAAATATTGAAAATTCACAACAAATCAACCATACGTGCTACAGATTTGCAACTTTCACCAAAATGTAGCCCCAATACTGACAAAACCTTTGTACACTGAAACCACTCTGTTTTTTTTTTCAAAAACTGTAAAACTTATTAAACCTATCTTCTCCCACAATTTTTGCTCAATTGACACCAAACTTGCTACAGAGCATCTTCAGACTGTCCTACACAAACGATCCACACAGATTTTTGATTTATCAAAATGTTTGACAGTAAACGGTATTGTAAACATATACTTGCAAATTCTTGCTGAATACATTTTCAATGTTCATTAAAAAAATGACAAAATTTTGGAGTCATGGTATGTTTGGAAAATATCAAAAAAAAATTTTTACAGCATTTTGAATTTCGCTCTCATGTGAACAATTGGAGTCAATGCAAAAATGGCATTTTTAAACATGAGTTTTTCACTTATGGAGCCAATAAATCATTGGCCATCATGCTCCATTACCAACATCTCCATGCTGTCTAGATGCAATTTGTGTATTTTTGGATTTTTGTCTTAATAACTGAATTTTTGCAACATTTCCACATGAGAAATCTACCCAAACTTTTCATAAAGGTCCAGTCCCATGCCAGATGTCCTCAACTGGAAACACAAGACAATAGTCCTGATGGTGGCGCTACAGCAAGCCTCTAAATTTCAAAACTTTGAAAATTCATAACAAATCAACCATATGTGCTACAGCTTTGGAACTTTGACTTTGAAATTTGCTTTTCCATGGCATGGATGGCTACTGTCTGGCACCCTGATGCTTGGCTTAGTCAATTTGTGAAGCCACACATTAACTGTCACTTGCCAATTAGCTCAGTGAGATAGAAGACGGACCTCAGTCTCAGAAATTGTGAGTTCAAGCCTCAGCTGAGGCAGAATGGACATTCTAATGTGAAAGTCCTATGTTCAGGCATCATGTTATGTGGATTAGAGACTACTAAGATCCTTGAGAAGTACTCTTTATGATCCAGGCAGTTTCGCAGAGAGACAAATACTCTTTATCAACACTTTTCCCTGTTATCCTTTGTCTCTTTTCCCTGTTTTTTCTGCTTAGCCTAATTTTATTTGAAAGGTAATGTTTATTTCCTTTTAAAATGAAGCTGTAATGGTGCATTTACAATTTTACAAATAGGCCTATCTCTGCTATGAATCATTTCATTATTGGTTGGTTGAGCCTTGTCTTCCTTTAGCCCTTAGCAGTAATGATTTTATGAGCTTTTTTAATGACAAAATTCTAACTATTAGAGGCAAAATTCATGACCTCCTGTCCTCAGATAGTACCTATCTAAGCTCAAACATAGCCGTAAGACCTAATATATATTTAGACTGCTTCTCCCCAATTTCTCTTCAAGAATTGACCGCAGTGATTTCTTCATCTAAATCATCAACGTGTCTCTTAGACCCCATCCCAACTAGGCTACTCAAGGAGGTCTTACCTTTGGTTAACACTCATTTATTAGACATGATCAATATATCCTTATTAACAGGCTATGTACCACAGTCTTTCAAGGTAGCTGTAATTAAACCTCTCCTAAAAAAGCCCACCCTGGATCCAGAGATGTTAGCCAACTATAGACCAATATCTAATCTTCCCTTTCTTTCAAAGATCCTTGAGAAGTAGTCGACCAGCTGTGTGATTTTCTCCGTGATAATAACTTATTTGAGGAATTTCAGTCAGGATTTAGAGTGCATCATAGCACTGAGACAGCACTAGTTAAAATTACAAATGACCTTCTGATTGCTTCAGACAAAGGACTCGTCTCTGTACTTGTTTTATTAGATCTTAGTGCGACGTTTGACAAAATTGACCATCAAATTCTGCTACAGAGACCGGAACACTTAATTGGCATAAAAGGTTCTGCACTAAGCTGGTTTAAATCTTATTTATCTGATCGTTTTCAGTTTGTTCACGTTCATAGTGAATCATCCTTACGTACTAAAGTTTGTTTTGGAGTTCCACAAGGTTCTGTGCTCGGACCAATCCTATTTATTCTATATATGCTTCCTTTAGGTAACATCAGTAGAAATCACTCAGACATAAAAACCTGGATGAGCACCAACTTTCTCTTGATGGCATTGCTCTGGCCTCTAGCACTACCGCACTACAGAAACCTCGGAGTAACATTTGATCAAGATCTGTCTTTCAATTCTCATTTAAAACAAACCTCGTGGACTGCATTTTTTTATCTGCGTAATATTGCGAAAATTAGGCCTATCTTGACCCGAAAAGATGCAGAAAAATTGGTCCACGCTTTTGTTACCTCAAGGCTGGATTACTGTAACTCTCTATTATCAGGTAGCTCTAGTAAGTCCTTAAAAACTCTCCAGCTAATTCAGAATGCAGCAGCACGTTTACTAACAGGAACTAAGAAACGAGATCATATTTCTCCTGTTTTAGCTTCTCTGCACTAGCTCCCTGTAAAATCCAGAACTGAATTTAAAATCCTACTGTTAACTTATAAAGCTCTAAATGGTCAAGCTCCGTCTTATCTCAGAGAGCTCATAGTGCCATATTATCCCACCAGAACTCTGCGCTCGGAGAATGCAGGGTTACTCGTGGTCCCTAAAGTCTCCAAAAGTAGATCAGGAGCCTTCAGCTATCAGGCTCCTCTCCTGTGGAATCATCTTCCTGTTGCAGGCCGGGAGGCAGACACCGTCTCCACATTTAAGACTAGACTTAAGACTCTCCTCTTTGATAAAGCTTATAGTTAGGGCTGGCTCAGGCTTGCCTTGTACCAGCCCCTAGTTAGGCTGACTTAGGCCTAGTCTGCCATGGGACCCCCTATAATACATCGGCCTCTCTCTCTCTCTCTCTCTCTCTCTCTCTCTCTCTCTCTCATGTCCTATTACTGCATCTTGCTAACTCGGCCATTCTGGATGTCACTAACTCGGCTTCTTCTCCGGAGCCTTTGTGCTCCACTGTTTCTCAGGTTAACTCGTATTGCAGCTGTGCCTGTATAGCGTGACGTGTGTGGTTGTGCTGCTGCTGTGGTCCTGCCAGATGCCTCCTGCTGCTGCTGCATCATTTGTCATACTTCTACTGTTATTATTACACATATGATTATTGTCACACATGTATACTATCAGATATTAATATATTATTATTAATTATATTATTACTTTCATTAATGTTGTTGTAAGCTACTGTCATTACCGTCTGTCCTGCATCTCTCTCTGTCTCTCTCTCTCTCTCTGTCTCATTGTGTCATAGGGATTACTGTTAATTTATTGTGTTGATCTGTTCTGTACGACATCTATTGAACGTCTGTCCGTCCTGGAAGAGGGATCCCTCCTCAGTTGCTCTTCCTGAGGTTTCTACCGTTTGTTTTTTTTTTCCAGATAAAGGTTTTTTTTGGGGAGTTTTTCCTTATCCGCTGTGAGGGTCCAAAGGACAGAGGGATGTCGTATGCTGTAAAGCCCTGTGAGGCAAATTGTGATTTGTGATATTGGGCTTTATAAATAAAATGATTGATTGATTGATTGATTGATTGATTGATTGATTGATTGATTGATTGATTGATGGTTAGCATTCCAGTTATTTTCTATATTAAATGTTTGTCTATAAAATTATGTGAATTCATATTACCTTTCCCCAATTCCAATCTGGCATCCACAAACATCTCATTTTGTCTGACTAAAGGTCCAAAACCATGATAGAGCAAGATTTGAGAACACTGATGCCTGAAACAATCAATCCATCACTTACTGATTTATTGACTAATCATTGCAGCTGTAGCATTCCTATAATAAGCTAGAAGAAGTTTTAAACATATATACCGCAGAGTTGTCTCTTGCTAATTAGCTCAGTGAGATAGAGCATAGTCTCTTATGCTTAGAATGCCACCTTTTTTTTCATCTTCCTACACTCTGCTTGTTGCTCAGAATTGCCTAATTTTGCCTAAAATTGCCCAGCCCTGACCATTGCTGCGCAGCAGCTATAATTAAAGATTATTATCGGGCAGCTAATGCAACTGGGATTTCCAGACCATGAATCATTTAACTCTGCCCCCCTCTGGATAAAACTAGAACTCACGTCCTTACGAAAGCCACATGTCTCACTGTCTTCCTTCCTGTTTACCAATACTGCATCACCTGTTAAATCAGTAAGTCACAGTTTTGTCATCAGAAATTCATTCAAGATACTCAATCAAATTAAACATGTTTACAAAATTCTTATGTATCAATATATACACCAATCTGTCAAAATCATGCCAGCATTACTGGACAGTGCATTTGCTGCATGGAGTGTAAATGGTCTTAAATGTATAAATGACTTTTATTTAGATGGCAAGTTTGCATCTTTTGGTCAATTATATATATATATATATATATATATATATATATATATATATATATATATATATATATATATGACAACAGAGTAAAAAAGGAATTAATAAGTATATCATCATCATCATCATCTTCTTCTTCTTCTATTTTAGTTCTTTAGGTCTGGGTCTGTTTTCCTGATTTAATGCATCACTATACAGTACTATTTTGGACAAAAGTATTCTTTCGAGTGTGTAACAACAGCTTGGAAATAAAGGTTTTGAGTCTGAGATCATCTTTTGTTGGACAGTTGAAGTATTGTGCTGCACAGTCTAAATGATGTGACTGCTGAGAGCTGATACAACTGTGAGTATGAAGTTGAAGGAGTTGCTGAGCATCAGTAACTGTCTATGGTGCTGAAACCAGTCTGCTCTCTCCTTCAACTCACGTTTTTCTATCCTGCTTCACATGGCAGGCTGCATGCTGACAGGTAAACTGTAAGGGTGATTTCTTTGCCCCGCTGCAATGGGAGATTTCGACGAGAGTAGTCTCTACTTTGCGCTGTAACGGAGCTCAAACGGTATGCAAACAGCCGAGAGACAGAGAGACGGACAGAAAGAGGGAGAGAGTCATCGAGAGAGAGAGAGAGGGGAGGATGATGTCATAGTTTTAAGTCTGTGCCATAGAAGCAGATGGATGCAGGCTTCCTCCTTTTCTTGAGTTCCTGTCTCCATCTCCATCTCCATCCTTAACATCGGCCTCAGCATCAGGACTCATCGAGGACAAAGAGTGACAAACCGCACAAGCAGAATCTGTTCGGGTAAACTGTCTGCAGGTGGAGGAAACAAAGCGGAAAGCCTTCCTGTTGATGGATGTGAGCGGACCATCAGCCGAAGTCCGATAAAGACGTGATATGGACCAAAATATCGGAGCATGCACTGGGTCAGTCCTCTTTTCTGTCTTGATTCTGTATTATGAGCAGGCGGCAGTGTAGAGGAGCTAGTCCTGCCCAGAAAGGAGGAGGAGGAAGAGAGACACACAGAAGGGTGTCGACGGAGAGAGGCAGGGGTAGAGGAGAAGAGGAGGGGAGGAACGGAAGAAAAATAATAGAGTAATATTACAAGCTTCCAATAATGGCGGCTAAATCGGACGGGGTCCTGAAGATGAAGAAGAGCGACGTGGCCTTCACCCCCCTGCAGAACTCCGAGCACTCTGGCTCGGTGCAGGGGCTCCACCCGGGCGCCCAGCCCGACTCTGCGGGCACCGGGGACGGAGACTTCGTCAACGGGGAGTCGCGGTGTTGCGGCGGCGGAGGCTCCAACTCGACGTGCCTTCGCCTTGGCAGGGAGCAGCAGAAATACACAGTGTGGGACTGCTTGTGGATCGTAGCCGCAGTGGCCGTGTATCTGGCCGATGTGGGCACCGACGTGTGGCTGTCGGTCGACTACTACCTCCGCCGCGACTACTGGTGGTTCGGCCTGACGCTCTTCTTCGTGGTGCTGGGCTCCTTCTCGGTCCAGCTCTTTAGTTTCAGATGGTTCGTCCATGACTTCAGCACCGAGGACGGAGCCGAATCCGCCGCTGATTGCTCTCACATGGATGGGAATAAGCTGCTGAGCGGCTCGGCCTCGCACGGCGACGTTACCGCTCAACACCACCCGGCTACGCCGCAGAGACAGGCGTCGACCGCCAGCAAGAACACCACGACCAACAGCACCGCGAGCACTGCGGTGGGCAGCAGGAGTAGGAAGCGATCGGCCTACTACTCCTTCTGCGTCTGGTTCGGCCAGTCCGTCATCCACATTCTCCAGCTGGGCCAGATATGGAGGTAGGACAGAGGCTGGGATGGAGGCCTTGGGATGGCTCACAGTGATGGTGTGTGTATGTGTTTGTTTATGTGTGGAATAAATGAATGAATGAGCAGAGGGCTGCTCTGACAGTAGTTGGCACCATGGTGGCCTCTGAATAGTGCCAACTCTTACAGTGTGGCTACCAGCTGCCATCTTTAGCATGCTCCCTTCTGCAGGGCCAGCACACAAGATACTGTGGGAGGCTCTCCGCTCACTTATCTGCCATATCCCACCAACACAAGCTAAACAGGAATGGTACTTTCCATCCTTTAGTAGAAAGACAGGGAGTTGGCCCTGCTGTCAGTCACACCTGGTGGTGTTCAGCAGTAAATGCCGCTGATGCTGAGGAGACTTTCTCTTTTAGTGCCATTGCAAGGAACTTCCTGAGTAGCTTCTGGGTGGAGTCTTAAATTTGAATGACCCTTAACTCAGGATACATGTTGGCGATTGACAACAGTTAGCCCACAGTCATTCATTGTAGAAACAATTATTATGCAGCAGACAATTTACTGAGAATCAAAAGTGAAAGAAAAGGCTGCTGACATGAGATCCACGTGCTGTGAAACAAATATGCAGAATCTTTATTTCAGTAAATGTATAGGGATGCACAATATTGGATTTTTTTGCCGATATCCAATAGGCTGATATTATCGTGCTTAATATATAATAAGATAAGATAAACTTGAAATTTGTTTTGTAGTTGTGTGTGTGTGTGTGTGCGTGTGCGTGCGTGTGCGTGTGTTCTATATAATAACAAAACTAAAGACCTCTCATTAAGAAACTTTTGACTATATAAGATATTATTGACAGCACCACCAGTCAGTCCTATATTGTTGCAATATCAGTATCAAGGTATTTGGCCAAAAGTATTGTGATATATGATTTTCTCCATATTGCTCAGCCCTAATCTATAACAGTGCAGGGGGGGGCGCCAAATTACAGCTTCTTAATTTAAGCTTAATTTAAGTTATTTTTTATTTAAAATGTGTCTGAAAATTAGGGCTGCCCCCGTCTAAGAATTTTCCTAGTTGACCAATAGTTGTTATTTAGGGCGATTAGTCGCCTAGTGGCCGGCATGTTAACAATATCAATTTAATCATTTAGTTATATTGAGCGGGGCAACACAATGGTTTGAGTTCAAGGTCTGAGAAAGAATAGTATAAGAAACATTGTTAACACTGTGCTACATTACAGAGAAATACAAAACCGTACTAATTAACCTTAATTAATATAGACCAATATTTTATCTACAAGTGCACGTCACACACTGAGCAAGCCGCCTGTTAATTACTGTCTGCAAAGCGGTAATGATTGTGCTAACTGGCTAATGACCATGTAGCCACGTTTCAGATGACACGTCGTTTGTAGTCAACAAATGATGTCAAGTTTACATATCACCTTGGTTTTGTCCTTCACCTTCTCAAAATGATCCCTGTCTGACATGTTATCAACTAGCCCAGGCCTGGAGAGGCTAATCGGAGGACTGGGACAATTCCCGGTGGGCCAGTCTTAAGTTGGGCCGCGAGAGCCGGTATTAAGTTGTTGTTGTTGTTTTTTATTGGGCCAGTGATCAGTTATTGTTGTTTTTTTTATTGGGCTGGTGTTCAGTCATGGCACTGGGTATCACGTATGCTGCTACAGCTGTCCCTGGGCCGCTCTTTTGTGTGCATGGGGGGCGTTCAGATGCACAAACCCATTACTTTCAGTGTAGACACGTGTCATGTACGCTCACAAGTCGTAGTGGAACGCATTCAATGCGACTCGCTTGTTTTTTTCGTCCGGTGCACAGCTCCATGGACCTGCTTCTCCCTCCACTGTTGTGTCGAATCCGAGTTCCCCCTCGGGCTGTCTCTCTTCTACTGTTTCCCACGGAGCTCTGCCCTGTTTGAAAGGCGAAGGAAGCCCGTACGTGGAAAGACGTCGCCACACACTTCAGGACCATGACTTGTATCATCAGAACAGGCATATCCTGTGATTTTCAGCCCCCTTTCATATTTAATAGAGGGGGGCAATACCTGACAGTAATATTCTCAGCTGTCAGGATGTGCCTGCTGTAAAGGGTAAATATAATCATAGAAGGCTGAAAATCACAGGACATATCAGTTCTGATTATACAAGTCAGCAGTGTAAAACTCAAGCATGTGGGGGCCTCCTTTCATATTTAATAGAGGGGGGGACCGTATCTAAAAGTACAGCTGTCAAGATGCCCCCCGCCACAGGCCTTTGCCACCTTGGTGACACTATCTCTCAGGGAAAACCCTGAGAGATAGTGTTATCAGAGAGTGCAATATTTTTATTTTATTTTTTCAAATTTAATATTTAATATTTTTAAGGTTTGGATATCTCTGAACACTTATTTGAACAGAATATAGATTCTGATATTGTTGAAAAGGATGTTGTGTTGTTAAGAATAATGTTGGAGATGTGCACTCATGTTGAAATAAATCTACATTGTGAAGCACCCCTTACTTGCACTGAATTGGAAATATTTTAGAAAAATACACTGAATTACAAGGCTTTAGAGAACAGTGCGCTATTGTAGATTTAACATGTAAGGTTATACTAATAGGTCGTGATCTAAAGTGGGCCAGTCTGAGGCATGAAACTCCAGGGCTGAAAATGAGTCCCGCTCCGGCCCTGAACTAGCCTGTGTAATAACCACAAGTACCAGCCCTGTAAATTAGGGGCCATACAAATGTTGCATCTTGGCGCTACTCTTGTTCCTTTTCTGTGCCAGCTTTCAAGAATGTGGTTACAGTTTGCGTGTGAGATTGCAAAGCAACCTTAACAAGCATTGTATAGCCTATTTAACTGAAATCCTGAGTGGGGAGCTGATCTTCTTCCAGGCGCTGTTTATAATTTATTTAGTGTGTGGGCCTATCGCCCATGGGAGAGATGTAAACCTCGGGCAGCCCTGCATGAAATAATCAACTTTCCGTATTTATCAGTCTGAATATTTACGGAAGAAGGGAAAGATATCTGTCAGCTGTGATTGGTTTGTAACGTGACTCCTAACTGACTGCTGAGCATGGCCTTTATTTTGACAAGGTGCAGTTTCACGTCTATTTTTTTTCCCCAGGCCAAGCAACCAATGAAATCTTGTCAACTAATGACCTCTCTGGCCGACTAACGCTTGGTCTGTGATTAGGGGGCAACGCTACTGAAAATACACTTAACATAAATCCAACATTTTATTAGCAAAAATAAATTAGTTTATTCATGAAACTCATTTAATTTACAGTATACAACATTAATGCTGTTACCCGTGAATCCTTGTGCAATTATGTAAGCTCCATTAGCTGTACGGACGTTCTTGTGAACTACAATGAATTGTTTTGTAACTTTTTGATAAAAGAGACGCCACCTCAGACACCACCATTGAAAGTGCACAGCGTGAGCCTAATGCACCCAGCCATGCCACAACTGCTGCTAAGTTAGCACAAACAAGAGAAGACCCAAAAATATTCAGAGAAGTGCAACTCAGTTTTATACAATATATGTAGTAGGGGGTTCCTGCTCCATCTCTCTTTTTTAGCCAAAGGGACCTTGGCCTGAAAAATGTTGAAGACCCATATTTTATTCACCTTATTTTTCACGGAAACACGGAAGCAAAACAGAACGCAGCCAGCTTCCGTTTTTTTTGTGTGCGACACTTTCGGTCCAGCACTCTTGACCATTGTCATACAGATTACTGTCATTTTATTATGCTGATCTGTTCTGTAAGACATCTATTGCACGTCTGTCTGTGAAGAGGGATCCCTCCTCAGTTGCTCTTCCTGAGGTGTCTACCATTTTTTTCCCCCGGTAAAGGGTTTTTTGGGGAGTTTTTCCTTATCTGCTGTGAGGGTCCTAAGGACAGAGGGATGTCGTATGCTGTAAAGTCCTGTGAGGCAAATTGTGATTTGTGATATTGGGCTTTATTAATAAAATTGATTGATTGAATTGACGGGAATCGCCTTGTTGTTTACCTTGTTGAGTTTACCTATATGTCACATTTCTCACGTCACTATATCACTGTTTAGACTAATCTGATGTTTGTAAAGTCTATAAACACAATGATTGAACAAACATTACTATTTCTGTGTGTGTAATTAATAACATGGTTATCGTAGATTAGCTGGGCCAACCGTTAGCTGTTAGCCGTTAGCCATTAGCGGTGTCTGTAATAACTCAATAACTCAATGAACGGTCCGTGAAAAAATTAATTTTTCCAGCAGATGTCTTAGTTACAACATGATTGAGCTAACTGGAGTAGTTTCATGTCATATCTGACAACGGGGGGCTTTTAACAGATGACGTCCTGATGTTAGCTTTGCTGCTAGAGTAAGCAAAGATGGTCCACTGCAAGTCAGTTTCCTGTATCAGTGTCATGTGGGGTTCGCGACCACTAGGGGTGTAACGATACACCGATCCATATAGATACATCGATTCATTGATTAACGATCTGATTATATCGATGCAAAATGAAAACATCGATCCATATCGTCACCTTAAAGATACACATTTATTTTGAAATTCACATAGCAAGTCTGTATCACCATTTCTGGGCAAGCGCGCCTCCACTCAAACAACAAACAGAGCTCAGAAATAAAATGGTGAAATCATATTCTAGTTGTTTTTGTGAGTTGATGTAAATGATTGAGTTTGATGGGCATATGATATTGCGTCATAGCGATCGAAGGCTCCTGAATCGAATTGAATCAAAATCGTAGCGTGACAGACTTTGTGATATCGGCAAACATCGTATCGTCATCCAAACAAATCATTATAATATCGTATTGTGATGAAGCTGGTGATTTACACCCCTAGCGAGCACCTTGGACCCACAAGCCACGTATCTTCAGAACATTCCGACACCAAAATGGCAAATTTCAAATGGACAAATCAGGAGAAAATTTACTTTGTTCAAGACCTGTTTCTGTCTCAAAAACACACTCTTGCGAGATCTGGCAACAGATATTTCCTCTCTGGTGCTGAAATCAGTGCAGTTTCACCAAAGATACTGGATTACTAAAAATATTTTTTCCAGCGGATGTCTTAGTTATAACATGATTGAGCTAACTGGATGTCATATCCGACAACGGGAGGCTTTTAACAGATAACGTCCTGATGTTAGCTTTGCTGCTGCTGTTAGCTGTCCCTGTCAGCTGCAGCCACTGATGCTCTCTAGACATCATGATTTCCCAAAACTGAATAAACACCACACATAGCAACACAAAACTACTTTGCTAGCTCAGTGATGTTGTAATGGCTGGATGGTTGATACATACATGCTGATTCGGGTGCTATCAGAGCCGATCCCTGCATCACTATGGCTTAATAATCAACTCAGTCAATAAAAACAACCTGTCCTGTGATAGGAGTGTATGTCGCTGACAGAAAGAAAGAAAGAAAAGGAAAAAAAGATAGAAAAGCAGCGTTTGGCTGGCATGCAGAAGCACCGTCTGTGTGTCTGTGTGTCATGGGTGCGAGCCGCAGCTTCAGCTGCTCAGGTAGAGAGGCTGTGTAGCCCGGTGTGTTTTTTCGCTGATTCGGTTCTGCGGGTTCTCTGCTGGTACACTGGAGATGGGAATCAAGCTTTTTTTCATAGTTTTTGATTGACATGCGATTTATTCGCATTTAGAGGGAACTATTTTTACAGGCAATTACCAGATAACGGAAACGTGGGCACAGTTATCTAGATAAAATACACAGACTAACTAACTAACTAACTGATTGACTAACATAAACAATTGAAAATTGAAAAAAAAATAGCTTGCTACGTTAGCTCTGGGAAAGCATGAGGGAAAACGGCTGACCGGAAGTCACGCACAAAAACACGGAGGTTGATCACTATTTACTTCCGTGTTTGAAAATAAGGTGGATAAGATGATGATATGGTTTGTATATATAGCTAGTAATTAGCCTACAGGTGTAACATTTCCCTGTGAAAGGTAGTGGAGTAGAATAGCATTGCAAGTAACAGTTTTTTTCATAATTACTTTACAGATTATTTTCTTAGTTAATTGTTTGACCAAGTATGTGAGAAAATATCCATCACCGTTTAAATCATCATCTTAAGTCTAACCTGCCATATTAAAACATCTTGTTTTGTTTAAAACCTAAAGTAATTTAATTAAGTATCAAGGAAGACAAAGAAAATCAGCAAAGCTTGAGACTGTAGCATTTAGCCCATTTAGCCTTCAGGTTATACTAACCATTTCTCAACACATTAACTTGAAAAGTGTTTAAATATCTTAATTTTAATGTAAATGTACAAATTTCAAAATTCAATGTTACACTCGGCAGCAGATTGCCAAAACTTCCACATCCCCCAAAAGCAGATCACATGACCTCAGGGTCCTCAGTAGTAGCACCAACACGGCTGCAGCCTAATGTTACTGTCTGCTCAACCTGTCCTGGGCTGCGCTTACGTAGTCATATTCCAGGACTTCCTAAGTCTGTCTTGTGATATTTACAGCATATTCTGTACATTAATCTAAGTGTTCTCTGTCCTTTCTTGCACCTAATTCATGCTGAGATTAGACTGTAGCAGCACTGTGACCACAAACAGGAATACACAGGTTTAGATTTCAGATATGCTTTTGGCAGTTTGGATGTCTATGAAGCTGAACAAACCTAAGTTGGGAACCTCAGCCTACATTACCACTACAGTAACACTAGCATAACAGAGACATAACAAACAACTAGCTAGTGTAGAACAGTACTGAAACAATTAGTCGATCAGTTGACAGAAAATGATTTACCAACAATGTTTGATAATGAATCATTTATTTTAAAACTGACTGCAGTCCATCTTTTGCTGCTTTCTCTGTTTTTTTATTTTATTTTTTTAATCACTGTTAGTGTTAACTGATTATCTTAGGGTTTTGTTTTGTTCTGTTGGTCTAAGAAACCAGACATGTTTGACTCTGGGAAGTTGTAATTGGCATATCTCCACTATTCTCTGACATGTCGATGAGAATTTGTGAATTATGAATGAGAGTTTGAGTCAAAGATCTCTCTATGCAAAGTTATGATCAGTTACACTACCATCAGCTGTAAAAACTGGTTGGTTTAATGGTCTCCCTGAAAAGCAAAGGCTGTGTTTATTAAGGGATTTTGGTGATCCTATAAATAGCAAGTACATTTAATATTTTTTTCCCTTATTATATTAACATTAATATAACAGCAAACCACTTTTTGCCATATAAAGATATACTGGAGTAATGTCAAACTGAGAATGGAGTCATACTCCTGTGTGTTTTCTAATTTGAGCTTCTCTGTTGGTTGTTGTTGTAACCAAGGTAGCCATACCAGCCACATGCGCATGTTAGTGCATGCAAGTCCCTGTGATGGTGCAGCTCCACTGTTCATGACCTGCTTGTGTCCGCCCTGCCCTGCAGGTTATTTTTGGGTGTGGGTGTCCATCTTGCAATCCTTCCATCCCCTTCTTTACTAGTTCTCTACACAAGGGTGATTTATTTACAAAAAAGCAACAAGACAAAAATGGTTTCTGTCAAACTTTGTCGAATGAAATGCCTTTCGGACTGACTGATGATTTTGTAGGGATAAGGCATGAGCATATATACAGTACTGGCCAATTCAAATCAAATCATCTCCCATCATTCATTATATATATATATATACTGTATATATAAGAACAACTGGCAGTGGCTGATTCACATCAACAACTTATTGTAACTATAAGATATTTGCTTAAAAACCTTTTGTTGTTAACATCATAGATTATCAAAAACAATACAACAGCATCAGTCTCACTTTCCTGGTTGTACACAGAGCTGTTCAGGAAGTTGCTGGTGCTGTAGCCTGATTGGCCATCTTGATGTGAGCACCGTTTGTATTTTCGAAATTGACACAGCCTCTTGTCCTCTCATTACACCGCCAGCTTGGTCCGCATCACAGGCATGCCTTGTGTAGTGAATAAGGTGCTTCTCATAAACAATGGCGATAACCATCTCAGAGTGCAGTTTCACGGTATCATGGTATTACAGAATTAATATTATCAGTCAGAATGACCCTTAATGGAATGAAAGTGGAAGGCTTACTGCTGGTTGAACAAATGTTTTCTCACTATAATTGAAACTTGAAACCACTTTGTTAATTGTATGTATGTGTAAAAACTCTCCCCTTTGAAAATGACTAAAATAAAGGGGAGATTCCTTTTTTAAAATATCGGAAATAAGCAAATGTACACGTTATGATAACCGCCAACTTTTATATCACGGTATACCTTGAAAGTAGTATATCGCTGCAACCCTAGGCTACAACATGGATGTATAAGGAGACCTAAATACAGCATTTGAAGTGGGGCCCCACTCATTCCTATGAAAGTTGCTCATTGACATGTGATACCAAAATGGCTGAACTGCCACATATAAAATTACCCAAACGATCGACACTACTTCCTCATTGTGTGGCCCATAGAGCAGGTGCACTAGAGACGTCCACTGGCCATGCCAGCTATTTCTGGTTTAGCACTCTGCTAACTTGAATAGGGATAAAATAATTAAATCTTGCAGCTCTTCTAGACTTTCCACAATATTACCAGAACAAATGGATTCAATCCTGACAGTGAAACGAGTGATTTCACAGGGGTTGTGACACTCAAAAAAATGTCTGTACTGATTTACAGACATCTCATCCACCTTGTAAGTCAATGGTAAAAAGTCTGTTTGGGCCCAGTGGCATCATGGGACGGACCCAGAAGTTGTAATTCCACTGTTTGTCCACAACGAAAATTGGCTTCAAAGTCTGACACACTTCCTGGGAGCCTGGACTGCACCCTGCTGGCTGGCTCATGTCTGCCGCTCTGCATTGTGCTCATATAGTGGTTCCTGCTGATAATTGGACAGCATCATCATGGAATCATAGCACACAACAGAGTCCTACATGGGTCCATTTTTGGAAACCCACATCTGCCCATACCAGTAAAGGTTAGTACCAGAACCAACCCGTTCCATGTCATTATGTCTAAGTCAAAGCTGTACCCGCCCACATCCATTAATAAAGTCCCGCGACCCGACCCGCACCTGTGATTAAACACAAAGGCTGCCACCTCATCCTCGGGCTGCAAAGTTTCATGGCTGGAGGCCTCCACGTCGGTGACAAATGTGACAGTGGGGCGAAAGGTTCCAACTGTGTCACTGACTTTCAAAATAAAAGGAATTTTGGCTGGATAATAATGGTTGAGATGTCAAAATATTACACATATACTGCACATCTTTTTCATTTGTTTTATTCTGAAAAATAAAAAATAGTGTAGCTCAAATGTAGTTCATCATTACCTGTATCCGTACCTGTGAAATTATATATATCTATGTGTGTGTGTGTGTGTGTGTGTGTGTGTGTGTGTGTGTGTGTGTGTGTGTGTGTGTACATATATACATATTTTTACCTGTTGCACACCTTTCCTGGTAGTTCCTACTGATATTGGGATAGCGTCATCATGGAAGTGTTGCACCCAGCCTCAGGTTCTGTTACTGGCATTGTTAGCTCTGTTAGCACTGTCAGCACTGTCACTGTTGTTAGCATTGTTTATTGAGTTAGCTAGCACCATTAGCCACTTGCCGCTGGCTCAGCCTTCTCCATGATGAGAACCATGTGCAGAAAACCTGAATCACACTCTGAATCATGGATTTGCTCTGAATATCGCATCCAGCTCCTTTAAGGACAGTGTTTTGCTGTAAGATGTCCATCTTTGCAGACTTCTTTTAGTTGGATGGTTATTAAATACTTTGTTTGTGACAGATCATATTTGTAGTTTGTGAGAGGGGACGTTTACAATGTCAAAGATGCATGTGCTTGGTGTGTGACATAGTTTAGTCTGAGTGGGCAGAAGTTCACTGCATAGATCAGCCTCTCATTGGGCAGAACGAGCCACCCACTGAAGTCCCGCCCTACCACCTCCAGTTGTGTAGCAGTTTTTAAGCACACGTTGCTGTGGCACCGCCAAGAACAATTATGATTGGTTGGGGGGCATTTTTTTTCTCCAATCTTAAAGTGAGAGTCGGCACAGCCAAACCTTTCTTTTCTTGAGAAAGGTCTGGTGAGCGAGACTAGACATAGTTACACTCATCAGTAAGCCAGTGTGACTTGTGCTGCTGTTCACAGAACAGCTCTGAGCATCAGGTCTGCTCTCTGTGTTTTAGTGTCTTTGATAAGCAGTAACTTTAGATTGAAAACAGTAACAGTAAAGGACAGCTTATAAGGTTTTTGTTTTTTTGTGCATTTTTTTAGCATATTAATGCTCAGCACATTTTTCATTCTTCATTGCTTCAACTGTCTCATGTGATCCAGTGTGCAGGGGCCCGAACACAAGGGATTGTTCTCACGTTTCATGTCTGGAATCCTCGGTTAAGGAGAAACTGTATCAGCAGAAATATTAGAAAACATTGGAAATATTAGAAATTGGACAGGAAGATGTGAGATCCTCTGTCAAAGAGATGGAGAGATGATTTACTTCTTTCCACTTATTTTTAAATAGAACATGGCATCAAACAGCATCTCCACATCCTCCTAAATCCAGTGAGACAGTCATCCTTCTCATGGTTAATGAATGCTGCTCAGCAAGTTGCAAGAGGTTTGATATTGCTTGCATGTCCATGTGCTCACTCCACTGAAATCTGTTTTGAATGGTCCCTTGATGCAAAGTATCAGACCCATGTCAGAAAATAAGACAACAACTGGGCCAAAAAATCTCTGACTATGCCTCTGTACCGGCAATAGCCATGTCCTGAGGCATTCCGTCTATCCCATCCTTGTGGACATGATATCTCAAGGATGCCTCAAGGTAATTTTTTCAAATTTGGCACAAATGTCCATTCAACGATGAACTGATTGGTCTTTGATGGTCATAGGTCAAAGGTCAAGGTCACTGTGACCTTATCTGTCTCATTCTCATGAACACATTATCTCAAGAGCACTATAGGAAATTTTAATTTAATTTATATACTTTATTAATCCCCTGGAGGGGAAATTCAATTTTTTTTTCACTCTTTTTGTCATTAACACACAGGTCCGAAAGACACAGATGCACAAACAGGACCTATACATGCACAAAGTGGAGAGATGTCAGAGTGAGGGGGCAAATGTCCACTTGGACTCAGTGATGAACAGATCAGATTTTGGTGGTCAAAGGTCACAGTCTATGTGGCCTCATCTGTCTCATTCTTGTGAACACAATATTGCAAAAGTACCAGAGGGGAATTTCTTTTAATTTGACACAAACATCTACGACTAAAGAATAAACTGATTAGAATGTTATGGTTAAAGGTCAAAGGTCAAGGTCACTGTGACCTCACAAAACATGTTTTTGGCCATAACTAAGAATAAGAATAAGAATTTTCCCACTAATTATGACAAAACTTCACACTAATGTCTAATAAGATAAAATAATGAAGTGATGACATTTTATATCCAAAAAGTCAAAGGTGACCTTCACCGTGACATCATAATGTTCTGCATTAAACACTTTTCTGTCCATTACTCAATGTCATATCTCAGGAACACTAATCTTGAGACTGTGCTGATTGTATAGATCTTTTGTGCTGCCAGGGGGAAGGTAGGTGTGAAGCATCCATGTTTTCACAGACATAGATATAAACTGTAAGAGAAACTTGACAGGTGCATGGAGGCATAGCTTTTTAAATGAGATGTTTGTTTGTTTTATTAGGACATTTTGGGAAAATTTTGTTAATTTTTGTTAGACAGTGGAAAGTAAAAAGGTGACAGGAAATGAGGGAAAAGTTAAGGGGTAAGACCTACAACTATAGTCCCTGTCTGGCCTCAAGCCTTGAGTGCTGTGATCACATGGTGTCTTTGGCCAGCAGAATGCCCCAATTTCCTATTCTGTCCACTCAACACAATATGTGATTCAGTGCCAAAATCAGTCTTACTGGCCAGCTGAGTAATTTTTGTTAAAAAAGGGTTTGCCCTCAAATTAACTGGATATGGCAGCATCACATTCTATTCTTCAGTTCACACACATTGTTTTCACATTGTTTTCTAGATATTTTATTTTCTTTTTTTTTCCTATATTTTTACAGATATTTGTTGTTTTTCAGTATTTTAAACTGCATTTGTAGCTCTGTTATTGTCAGTGTGGTACTGAACTCAGCACACTGTATCATCTTTGTTTGTCTCTGCGTTTCTTCAATTCTGTTTGAAGCTGAGGGAACGCTGGCACTGCCTCACAGACTGCAGAGGAGAAGTAACAGAAACAAGAACTGGATTTGTTATATGTACAAGTTCTGTAACAAATAATTTCATTAAAGGTGCAGTGTTTAAGATTTAAGGCAATATATTGGCAGAAATGGAATATAATATTCACAACTATGTTTTCATTAGTGTATAAACACCTGAATTGAGAATCATTGTGTTTCTGTTACCTAAAGCCCAGTTTCCACCAAGCAGTACAGTACGGTTCAGTTTAGTTTGGTACACCTTCTTCCGTTTCCACCGTGAAAAGTGTGGATGGTACCAACGGAATTGTTCCTTTCCATCCCCATGTTTGGTCACCCCTCTGTTGGGGTACCTAGCACACAGATCTGGTACTAAAAGGTTGAGCTAGAAATACGGCAGTCCGTTGATTAATCGATAGAGGACAGTCAGTTGTGGCTAGTTTTGAGGCTTATGTAACCAATGTTCATATCATGACATACATTAGTAAGCTATAACTAAAAAATGAAAGGATGTTTTGTTGCCTCTCACAGAAGCAGTAGAAAGAGAAAAAAACTTAATTCACTGGGCCAACTGTTTACTGGTAATGTTACTAAATGCATGAGTTGAGGACGTGAATGCTTCAGCACACCTTAAATTTCAATGACAACTTTGACCATTCCATTAGTTCTTATTGTCTCTCTTGGATGATATACACTTGTAGTAAAAAATATATATTCATTTCTCCCTGATTATGTGAACTGCATATATTCTAATCCTCACATGAAAAAAACAAAACAAAAGCATTGTGGAGTGTCACTCCTGTGGTTTCAGCAGTAAGCCCCTGTGCTTTCCTGAGAAGGACTAAATGCACAAACCCACTTTAAATATCCCATGGAGAGATACTCTCACTGAAGCCTGTTCTATTTTGTTCTGAAAATGTCGATGTTACCCCTGTTCTGTGGACAATAAATGAGGTGCAGACTTCTGTCTATGTCACTGATGATGGGGAAATACAGCGAGCGCTGGACGAACAGTGATTGGCATCAACATTTAAGAGTACTGTTTGTGGTAGAAACACTAAATGGACCAAGAGTCTAGATACCTTGTCTGAAAGGTTACTTTTGGTACCATAGGTACCATACTGAAAGTGTTTGGTGGAAACAGGACTTCAGAATAAGCCATTTATATCTATATACAGAAGGTTCTCTTCCACAGAGTCCGCTATATTGTTCTACAGTAGCTTAGAAAGGACAAACCAAGCACTGGCTCTCGTGTAGCTCACTTTTATTTTTATTATGAGGTAATATATTACTTTGCCTGGGAACCAGATAAATCTGTGAGCTCATGTTTTTATCATAATCTGATCATTTCTATCAATCAATCATCAATCTATCATATCTATTGTATTCTTAATATTGTTCATAGTACAAAATTAGTGTGTTTTCCTGCCAGATTTGATTGCAGAAAAACTAGAGCAGATGCTGAAACTATTGCTGCAGATCTCAGCTTCATGACGAGTCCTATTTGAACAGCCCAATTGCTTCACATGGGCACTGAAAGGACGCAGGCAGCGCTCTTTGGAAAACTGTAGCGCTTTGCAGCACTTCCACGACCCAGTTGGTGATTGTTGGGACAGTGCAAAACAAACTAAGATGGCTTTTGTGAGTTTCATTTTTTGGTTTGTTTGTTTTTGTCAACTTTGAATGAAGTGTGTTTGACCACGATAAAATTGTTTATTTAAATGGAGTTTACTCTTTATCATCAGACACTTAAAATAACAATCAGAACCTGTCAGTGGCAAAAACAAGTACTTTTAATGGATGTAAGTAGACCAGTAGTGCCCATTAATGTTACATCACAGTCTGGAACACAGCTGCTGGCTCTCTCTCTTAATACAGGACCAGTTTCAAAAACTGTTGTTCCTATTTGTCACTTAGATACAACAACATGGAAAAATAGGGTCCAGATTGAAAAATAACCAAGTTAAAAGTTAAAGCTAGAGTTGGTAATGTTGGAGAGCTAGCAAGATTTGAAAGTGGCACCTCCTCTTTCCACTGGATGCGTGTCCGTTGCGGAACGGCAGCGCTGGTTATCCGCTGCGTGCTCCGCTGTCCGTCAAAACCCATCGGCTGCGTTTGCATCTCGGTGCACTGCCATGATGAATATCTCCTCGTCCATGGTGTCAACGGGGTGAAATGACGTCTGAAAACCTCTGACATGTTGATGTCAGGACTGCCTCTGCCCATTATGTAGTTTTCAAAGTGTAGTGCAGGGAAATATGATCCGCCGTGAAAACTGTGTATTTTATTTTGAAAATTAACCGGATGTTTTATTTTGTTTCTGTGCATGACTTCTTGCGCCGCACGATCTGCTCTGTGCTGAATTGCTGTGTTGTGCTCTGGTGTCCGGCAAAAATAAAAGTCCTGTGTATCTGTTCTGGAGGGCTCCGGAGTCCCGGAGCTGAGACGGAGCCAGAGCACAGCACAGCTGCAGCTGCAGCCGGTGGAAACACACACATTGACTAGAATTGAATCCTATCAGCTCCGCTGCCGTGCCAGAGCAGAGACGCAACCAACATGCAACTGGTGGAAATAGGCCGTAAGCTCCACCACCCTCCTCCCCCTCCTGCCAGTGCTCCGTCCAAAGCCACGCCCCCACAAACTGAAACACGCATCCTGCAGTACACCGACAGAGAAGCTAATGTTAGCATTGGGCTAATACGAGCTACAAAAGTAGCTAAGTTGGCTAACGTTACATATTTCATGAAAATAACAAATCCCCCCAAAGCAAAACAAATAATTACCTGTCCAACAGAAAGACAGCAACCTCTGCATCACTTTTGAGGCCCTTCAGCTCCCTCAGTTGTCTCCACCGTTCAAAAGCTGCACCGATGTTGACGTCTGGTTTGCCCCCTCGCTTTATCCGAAGCCTTTTTCGTCGCAGCCTTTTCTGCCTCCGACTTTTCTTAGCCTGTTTAGCGGAGCGAGCCGTTACAAGTCACGCTAGAAGTGGTACTTTTGGCTGGAGTGTGCTGAATATTTCCGGCAACGGTGACACATGATGAGTGCACACAGGGAGGAGGGAGGGACAGAGGGGGGCGTGGGCAGGACCGGAGCGATATATAAGGACGAGACATGAAGGCATCTGATTGGTTCTTTCCACTCGCACGGAGAGGCAGAGATTGGTCAGTGGTCGGTTTTACAGGCCTGCAGCTGCCACAGAGGACGGATTTTTTTCGTTCTTTTTCTGAACACATTATGTATTGACTACTCTCAGGATGGAAGGACCATTTCACCTAGTATAACAAAAAGTGTTTCTGAACAGGATTACCAACTATAGCTTTAAAATGAATTAAAGAGTATATCTCACTCCTTGTGACCTTGTCACATATTGACATTCAGTCATGGACTTTCCACATGGAGATATGACATTTGTTGCAATGGTTGTTGACATTCTGGGATGCCATGTCAGCTCCAGCCTGTTAGATGCATTGCCATGAAAACATGAAACAATAGGCAGACAGAATGGCCACAAGAAAGTCTCATAGGTTGCAACACATTCTCACTCCAACCTTGTCACATAATGACGTTTCTACATCGAGACATTACATGAAAGGTATCTTGCATGCGTATGGTTTGTTGACGTTCCGGGACGCCGTGTCAACTTCTGCCTTTTACATGCATTGTCTGTTTTCAAAATACAGCACAGTATACAGTTTGCATACAGTCTCTTTCAAAATAAATGCACTATGTCGGTATAACACTGCAAATTGACGATTTTTTTCCTTCAACAACAAACGCACATGGTGAAATTTAGCCAACACATACACGTGGTTGAGTTTAGGACAAAAGAACAGGGTTTGGCTTAACATTCATACTGTATATGAAGCAAACACCAGCTTCCTAGGTAAAGGTCGGTGGTTGTTGGACCCATCCACCACCCCTTCCACCTGCCCTCCTTGAACTTTCGCCTCCTTAACTTATGTTGTTGCCCAGCCACAATTCCCTTTGACACTGCTGGGCAAATAACAGCTACCGGCTGTGTATCATGCCAATGCGAAAGGACGGATTTTTCATTGGTGTCTGATGCCAAAAGTCACTGACCAAGCACTGACAACTTTGATTTCGAATTCGGAATGAGCCCGCTTTGGTGCATCTCTCTCTGTCTTTCTCTCCCCCTCTATGTTTCATTTTGTCACTTGGATTGTTGTACATTTATAATGTTGATCTGTTCTTTATGTAACATCTATTGCATGTCTGTCTGTCCTGGAAGAGGGATCCCTCCTCAGTTGCTCTGCTTGAGGTTTCTAGCATTTTTACTCTTTAAAGGGTTTTTTGGGGAGTTTTTTCTTATCTGCTGTGAGGGTCCAAGGACAGAGGGATGTTGTATGCTGCAAAGCCCTGTGAGGCAAATTGTGATTTGTGATATTGGGCTTTGTGAATAAAACTGAATTGAACTGAATTAAAAAATGGGAGGCCTACAATTTATAATAGTTTATATTATCAATTGTGAGTAACACAATTACCACAAAAGTTTGTGTTAGTGATGTTTTTAAGATAAAAAGTAGTGGACTATTGCACAGTCTCACCACATCATAAAACTAAGTGTCAATCAGTACATTACAGTCATTATATTGAACTTGGTGCTCATCATACTTTTCATTAGTGGACATGCAGCATCTTAATGAGCTATTAATGGACATGCAGAGCTTCACTCTGGATCCAGTCAGTCCCCAGTGGATTCTCCTCACTGAGATGTCAAGGTCATGCAGCCACGTTCTGCCTGCTCTATACACAATTTGATTCTGTAATCTCAAATTAATTGCATTATCATTATTTTTTTAAACCTTAATTTTAGGATTTTTTTCATTGCAGTACATTATATACTCCTAACTGGCACCAGTGAATTAATTAATTATTGTTTCTGTTTGAGAACATACAAGCCAACATATTTGGTGTGGCTGGAGATACTAACTTGCCTCAGCTTATAACAAATATTAATCAACTCAGGTCCCACCTGTTTTGGTTTATGAAGCTTTAAAGTCAGTTTAGATCTAAAGCCCATGCAGATCCAACATGTTCTTACTCCCAACTCATCACATATCACCGCTCGGTCCATGGACTTTACTGTCTACATATGACATGCTAGGAATCCTGGGTGCATCTGTTGTTGACGTTTTGATATGGTATGTAAATGTATGCCTCCTACCTGCATTGTGTCTTCTCAAAACACACTTGTTTTCACAGAAAATGTACAGTTTCTGCTTGTTAATGCATACAGTTGTTTTTTTTAAAGAAACTTACATCAGTAAAACACCTAGGGTCTCATTCATGAAACGTGAGCAGAAGGAATTTGTGTGTAAACTGTTTGCAGACAGAAATTTACGTGCATGTCCGCATTCATCAATATTTTAGTAGCTCCGATCTTTTCGTGGCTACTACCAAAATCTACTCCTGCTCCTGACCACTCGTAGTGCTTGTGTAAATTTAGTAAAGCACATAAATATTGCTTTTCACTATTGAAAATGACAACTTTAATTCGTATTGCGCTCTGTTATGTACACAATACACAGATGCCTTTGAAACACGTAATCTAAACATGACAAAATATTAAAAATATAACACATTTAGTTAAATTATTTGGCAATTAGCAGGTTTGAGATCCAGATTAGGTTCATGATTGTGAATTATCTATGTAAATCGACTCAATAGATTACACGTTCTTTCTACGTGTTGAATGATGATAATAAAAATATTCGTAAGGACAGCTGGATCACAGCCTCTTCGGCCTCGGTGCCTGGGTTCAGCAGGAGCAGCTGAAATAATTATTTGAGACAACAGGTGTTTGTTTGTTGTTTTTTTGTGGCTTTTTGATCATTTGAATGAATAAATCTGATTTGAAAATGATTAATTTACGTTGTATAAAACAGAGCTTTAGGCTATTAAGATTCAAATAATTTGAAGATGATGCATACAGACTGCTGTAGGCTATGTGTTATCTGTATCATTTGTTAAAATAAATGTTAAATAGCTCTACATTCCGACAGCCATCACTGATTTAGAGTTTATCCATTACGCACAAAACACCTCTGGTTTCCCGTTCCCACTTCATTCAAAACCCCACAAATGAATCTTCTGTTTATTTGGTGACCACTACGCTATCAATGATGGTTTTCAGAATTTATTATGATACAACGCCTTATCGTCTGGGTTTGATGTTGACTCCAGTGGAGGCATGTCGCTGTCCCCAATTATGCCAGCGACGTGCTCGTCAGCAGATCGTTGGGACTGTGAGCCTCCTCCTCCTGTGGCTTCTGTATTTTTGTGTGTGTGCTTATGCGTTTCTTTGCCTCCAGTTTCATATCAAACCATTTACGCTTCACCTCTGACATGGTTCTTTGTACTACGGAGACAACAGTACACACGTGTTTACGATCAAATCTGAGTTTCCCGCGGTGTTCCTGAATCCAGAGTAGGTTTTTAGTAGAGTAGGTTTTTATGTGCAAATCTACACACAGATTTACTCACTTTTCATGAATGAGACCCCTAGTATTTATGTTTATTTCCTTGTGCAATAGGTTTAGAAAAAAAACATCATGGTTTGGCTCACCTGCATGCAGGAAGTGAACACTGGGCTCCTGGATCAGAAAACCCAGTGTTCACTGGACTTGTCCACCATCAGTCCCACCTGCCCTGTAGGGACTGTCCAGATCCTTAAATTACATTGTGCTCCGGAGGCATTTCAAGCTGATGTCATACAGCTGCTATATAAACCGATGCCACCCTGCGGCGTATCCCACGAAAGGATGCTTTTTCATTTATGTCTGATGCTGAAATGTAATTAACGTAAAGTTACTGTGTCTCATTCATGAAAAGTGAGTAAATCTGTGTGTAGATTTGCACATAAAAGCCTACTCTACTAAAAACCTACTCTGGATTCAGGAACGCCGCGGGAAACTCAGATTTGATCGTAAACACGTGTGTATGATCATGAATGCCAATCCATTGTAAAGTGACAGCGCGCTCCCGGTAATCAGCAATTAGCATAAATCCCCGCCCATGAATAGCCAATGACTACCATATAAGGAGGTGTAGGTGCATCCTGTCGACCTGTCAGTCATGGCGCAGAGAAAGAAAGAGAGATTTTTTTCCGAAGCGGAGATCGAAATAATTTTGGGTGAAGTGGACAACATGTGGAAAACATTTTATTTTCTTCAGTTAGTGGTGGTGTGGTAGGGACAGGCAAAACAAAGGCCTGGAGGGAGGTAACAGATGCTGTTAATGTTGTCTCCGTGGTACAAAGAACCATGTCAGAGGTGAAGCGTAAATGGCTTGATATGAAACTGGAGGCAAAGAAACGCATAAGCACACACACACAAAAATACAGCAGTCACCAAACAAACAGAAGATTCATTTGTGGGGTTTTGAATGAAGTGGGAACGGGAACCACAGATGTTATGTGCGTAATGGATAAACTCTAAATCAGTGATGGCTGTCGGAATGTAGAGCTATTTAACATTTATTTTAACAAATGATACAGATAACATATAGCCTACAGCAGTCTGTATGCATCGTCCTCAAATTATTTGAATCTTAATAGCCTAAAGCTCTGTTTGATACAACGTAAATGAATCAGTATCAAATCAGATTTATTCATTCAAACTATCGTCCTCCTTCCACCTGCTGCCCCTGCTGAACCCAGGCACCGAGGCCGAAGAGGCTGTGACCCAGCTGTCCTTTCGGATATTTTTATTATCATCATTCAACGTGTAGAAAGAACGTGTAATCTATTGAGTCGATTTACATAGATAATTCACAATCATGAACCTAATCTGGATCTCAAACCTGCTAATTGCCAAATAATTTAACTAAATGTGTTATATTTTTAATATTTTGTCATGTTTAGATTATGCGTTTCAAAGGCATCTGTGTATTGTGTACATAACAGAGCGCAATATGAATTAAAATTGTCATTTCCAATAGTAAAAAGCAATATTTATGTGCTTTACTAAATTTACACAAGCACTACGAGTGGTCAGGAGCAGGAGTAGATTTTGTTGGTAGCTACGAAAAGATCGGAGCTACTAAAATATTGATGAATGCGGACATGCACGTAAATTTCTGTCTGCAAACAGTTTACACACAAATTCCTTCTGCTCACGTTTCATGAATGAGACCCATTGGGTTTAGGTTTAGGAAGAGAAACATTGATGGGTGTCTTAAGGTTTAGGTTGACTGTTGGGGAAAAACTTAAGAGCTTTACCTTTCAAATGAGACCATGCATGAGCATGCACTACAAACAGAACAAGAACAGCTTTTAATTTACTTTGAGTATGCCTTGGATAGGTGTTTTATGTGAATTTAGATCAATTTTACAGGGCGACTACTAACAATGAAGTGATAATATGCCAAAGTTGTGTTTTTAGCCTTTTGTTAAGTTCCACAGCCCAAGAAATTTATTATTGCAACTTCAGTAAGATCCAACTATCCACACTGACCCACTTCCTTACACTTTTTGTGGCAGTAATGCAAATAAATTCTCAAGAAAATATAAACATTTAAAAGTTTGAACAAATGGCGAGTGCTGGACAGTCTCATCTGTGTCAGAATCAGACTCAGACCTGTGTAAACTGATGTCACTATAACGGAATAATGTTAAAGGGAGCTGGTACCCTGAAACGTGGCTGGTTTGAAAGAATGGCTGATTCGTGGGATCACAGGGGTGGAGAGAAGTGACACAGAGCTGTAAGACTGAACATGTCTAAGGCTGACATCTGTCCAGTTAAAAGAAAGCACCGTCGCCTCACAGCAAGAGGGTTGCCGGTTCGATCCCGGGTGTGGCAGCCCTTCTGTGTGGAGTTTGCATGTTCTCCTCGTGTCAGCGTGGGTTCTCTCCGGGTACTCCGGCTTCCTCCCATAGTCCAAAGACATGCAATTTGGGGACTAGGTTAATTGATTACTCTAAATTGTCCATAGGTGTGAATGTGAGTGTGAATGGTTGTCTGTCTCTATGTGTCAGCCCTGCGATGATCTGGCGAACTGTCCAGGGTGTACCCTGCCTCTCGCCAGATGTCAGCTGGGATAGGCTCCAGCCCCCCCGCGACCCTCAAGAGGATGAAGCGGTTAGAAGATGAATGAATGAATGAATGAAACCCCAAGTCTTCATCCAGAATGAAAAGTCAGTTTAATTCTCTTTGCAGTCTGTCACAGCCCAGCTCTGAGGCAGCGACAAAGATGGGAGACAAGACGAGTTTTACCGTGCAAAAAAAAAAAAAGTATTTATTTACAAAAGATAATCAAACTAAGGTAAACGTGTCAGTAATCAGTAGTGTCAGCATGTGTGGATGTGTGGAAATGTATGGAGAGATCAACAAAACAAACAGCAGCAGCAGCAGCCCGCTGCTCTGACCAGACCAGCAAGAGAGAGATGACAGACAGGAGGGGAGCTTTTAAGAGCCCACACAGGTGTGGCTCATCAGGGTGATGAGCCCATCAGCTGATCAAGCTGGACACCCAGAGGTGTGATTGGAGAGCATGGCGGAGAGCTAGTTAGATGGCGGACCTACCAACTGGAAAAAGTGAGTGTTTTACAGCTGAGGAGACGGATCTCCTCGTGCGGGAGGTGAAAGCCCATCAGAACCAGATCTACGGGGACAGCAGACAGGCACCCAAGCTCACCGAGGTAAAGCAGGTGTGGGATCACTAATACAAGAAAGATCTTACCAGGGGCGATTCTAGGATCAGAGGTTTAGGGGTGCTGAGCACCCAGAGAGCTGCCCGGCCAGGCAAGATAAATTATACTGTTTTGTACATTTTAACTCAATTTCATTCCCACATTTGTGAAAGAAAAGCACAACACTTTTTGGGAAAGTCTGTGACTAAACCATCAAATCTGATAAAGGTTATTTAAATGCTGAGCCACAGCAAAAGAGGGATGGATTGGAATCATAAAAGAAACATATTGTAACCCTAATTTCTGGGGGAAGACAACTCATTTTGACACAGCAGCTCCTCAACTTACACATAAACAGTATGTATGTTTCTGGAGTAAACCAGCCCCCTATAGTGAGTACCAAAAATACCAAAAATGGACCTTGGACTTATTTTTTGGACTTTTACTTGAAATGCAATGCACAACATGTAACATTAACACATGAACAGTAATTGACTTTTTCAATGTTTGTCTCTACCTTTTTCCTTCTTGTCTGTATTATATAATACAAATACATAAATAAAAATACACTTCAAAAATGAAAAGTGCTTGAAATCTACAAAATAATAAATACACACAATAGGAGTTATAATGTTAATGGGCATCCAGTCAGTTAGCTAGTCAGTAGCACCTTGGCTTTAATATTAACACATGCACATGACACAACAGCTAGCTTCTCTCATTCCAATTCAAACAGAAGACAGTGGTACTGACCACCTGTAACGTTTCCTAGCTACAAAAACACGTTAGCTAACTCCTACCTAACAACATTAACAGTGACCTAGGATTAAATGCAGCAAAAATTAAGACTGGTAATGATAATAATGTGTTGGTATTGAGTGGTAGAAGTTAAGAAATGTGCCACATATCCTGGTTTAAGCCAGTACCTACACCACTACTGCATATCACCCACGCCGGAATGCAGCGCATTGCTCTATGACCAGGCCTATGGATCTTACTAAGTACCTGTGGAATATTATTCAAACCTGTTTTCATCATATAACAGCGCAGCTGTCAGGACTGCCGCGGAGCTCCCCAAGGTGCTGATCCTGCAGCTAGGACCTGTTCAGTGTTTTCTCCCCCACCCACGTTTGTCAATTGTTTTCCCTTTTCCTAGAGCTGTGTTCTGCTTCTTATTTGCATGTGTGTCCTCTCTTCACTAGGGATGGGAATTGATAGGACTTTATTGATATCAATGCCATTATTGATTCTGCTAATTGATGCCATGGCTTTGACCGCTTCTGTCCCTCCGCCATTACGTCTTCTTTGTTGTTGAACATGCTGCTGACTGACGAGCATAGATTCGGCGTAATGAAAAGAATTGATAAGGGAATCGTTAAGCATAAAGGCTAATGATGTTGATGAACCGAACCAGTTGGCACCGGTTCTTAACAGGGACCGGTTCTCGATTCCCATCCCTACTCTACACACAGATAACAATATAATATAATGTAGCCTAGTATAACATGTTAAAATAAATGCAATGTGTGGGCTTTGGTTTTCAATCAACAATCGTGTGTCTGAGCAGAGTGCACGCGCGTAACTAGGTAGCTGTACCCTAAAGTATCCCCTGCTTTATCATCTGTTTTATTTTAAAATAGGGCCATCATTTACAAAATGAACATCATGCTGTATTGGAGAAGACTAGAAACTAAAGACTGAGTCCATAAACTCCTGAGAAAAAGGTCTACTGAAGTAATAAATCAAATGAGAAGTGAGGTCATTAGCCTATAAAAGACTTCCATACAATCAGACTTCTTTTTGCAACCAATAGAATCTCCCCCTGCTGACCAAGAGAAAGAGTTCATGTATAGGGCAATTTTGCATTAGCCCACTTTTCAGACCTAGAGGTGACATCAACTTTTTTTTTTTTGTTTTTGTTAGGAAAATATAATGATACAATTCGGGGGTGCACCATATATCTCAGACCAATAATTACATTGTTATGTATTATTCCAATAATGAAATTAAAGCTGATGAATAGTGCTAATAATTTTTGTTACCTCAAGGCTGGATTACTGTAACTCTCTATTATCAGGTAGCTCTAGTAAATCCTTAAAAACCCTCCAGCTAATTCAGAATGCAGCAGCACGTGTACTAACAGGAACTAAGAAACAAGATCATATTTCTCCTGTTTTAGCTTCTCTGCACTGGCTCCCTGTGAAATCCAGAATTGAATTTAAAACCCTACTGTTAACTTATAAAGCTCTATAGCTCAGCTATCAGGCTCCTCTCCTGTGGAATCATCTTCCTGTTGCGGTCCGTGAGGCAGACACCATCTCCACATTTAAGACTAGACTTAAGACTTTCCTCTTTGATAAAGCTTATGGTTAGGGCTGGCTCAGGCTTGCCTTGTACCAGCCCCTAGTTAGGCTGACTTAGGCCTAGTCTGCCAGAGGACCCCCCTATAATACACCGGGCACCTTCTCTCCCTCTCTCTCGTATCCTATTACTGCATCTTGCAACTTGGCCATTCTGGATGTCACTAACTTGGCTTCTTCTCCAGAGCCTTTGTACTCCACTGTCTCTCAGGTTAACTCATATCGCAGCGGTGCCTGGATAGCGTGACGTGTGTGGTTGTGCTGCTGCCATGGTCCTGCCAGATGCCTCCTGCTGCTGCTGCTGCCATCATTAATCATTAGTCATACTTCTACTGTTAATATACACATATGATTATTATCACACATGTATACTGCCAGATACTAATATATACTTTCAACATATTGTACCACAGTAGCCAGAAAAATAACGATAATATTATTACTTTCATGAATGTTGTTGTAAGCTACTAGAGATTACTGTCATTTTATTATGCTGATCTGTTCTGTACGACATCTATTGCACGTCTGTCCGTCCTGGAAGAGGGATCCCTCCTCAGTTGTTCTTCCTGAGGTTTCTACCGTTTTTTTTCCCCGGTAAAGGTTTTTTTTTGGGGGAGTTTTTCCTTATCCGCTGTGAAGGTCGAAAGGACAGAGGGATGTCGTATGCTGTAAAGCCCTGTGAGGCAAATTGTGATATGTGATATTGGGCTTTATAAATAAAATTGATTGATTGATTGATTGATTGATTGATTGATTGAAATACAAATTCTCTTATTGTCTAAACAGGCACAGCAACATCTACACACTTTGAAACAATAGGTAAAGGTATAGAGTACCCCAGGAAGGAGTCCTAAAACCTGAAATGAGTTAGCATTTTAGCACTCTTGGTCCCTTAGTCTTAACGTTAATGGTTTTTGGTTAGATGCCTAAAAAAAGGTCTGTGGTTAACACAAGTTCAAGAGAATTTTACATTTTGTCTTACGACATAAAATACATAAGTAAATACCCCAATCGAGACTTTGGAAGCCCTTACATGTTTTAAAAAAGGTGGTTGCTAGCAAGTTTCTAAATGAGACTACAGAACATCATCATGCCAACCACCGTTTTACAGCATCTTTGTGGTAGAGATGTTAAGTCATGGTGTCAACCATGGTGTAGTTCAGTTATAGCCTAAAGTTAGCTTTTTACTTCTGCCGATTGCATTTATTTACTCGTCATATTTATTTATTTATTATTCAAAAATAATTTACACACAGTCTCCAGAGCAATCTGCGCAGACGTTGTCCTTTTTTTATCATATTACTGCACCATAATGATATTGCTGTTACATTATACATATTTTTTGTCAGTTTAAAATCAACACTATGTCTTTTTCGTTCTCTTTGCCATGTATCCTACAGCCTACCACTTATTCCATACACCAACTAGTACAAAATCAGCACACACTGACACATATCGCTGCTTCTCATACAAACCTCCAAACATGTACACACACACCTTACCCATGAATACATACACCGTCATAACTGCTTTATGTTACTGTCTGTATGTCTGTCCATTACGTCTGTCCTGTTCACCTTGTATGTATGTATGCCACTTTACTGTTACATTATTTAACCAATTAAATAATTGTATTGTCTATGAAGTGTCCCAAGCAGAAATCTTAACGTGTTGAATGGATTTTAGTCACTGCTGACTGCTTGTGATGCTGGCTGTTCTATAAGAGTCCCACTGGAATGCTCCTGGTGGTCCCTGTTGATTTATTTATAAGTGTTCTCCTGGTCTTAGGTCAGGTGTTGGGGGAGGGGAGAGAGGTAGCACTTCTGTCAGACATAATGTCTTTTTTTCATATCAACACTAGTAAAGCCAAGGTCAGACTTTTTCAAATCCTACACATAGTTAATTTTAGGAATGTAAAAAATGAATTAATGAAAATCTCTTGGTTTTGTGACTAAAATACAAACAGATTACCGATTGCACCCTTATTTCTCTTACTTGATTATTTAAATGCACTCCTTTTTCTGCTACTGTTCTAATGAAGAAAACAGTTTTTCACAGTCCAGTATCCAATTTAATTAATGCATTTTCTGTTTTGATATTCTTACAGGACACTCCTCCTCCTCCTTTTCCTCCTCTCTGGTTGTTTTTAGAAAGCTCTCCCATGAATCCCTACTGTTACACAACAGGCCAACTTTCAGTGCTGCAGCCTTTACAGCAGCTGCATGTGTTTGACCTGCACTACTTGATTTCACTTCCTCTGTCTGTTACACACTTAAACATAACACACACACGCACACACATTGGAAAGACTAATGCACATTCAAAGGCAAGTAGATGCACATTGCATGCATGGTATGTATGTATATAAATACTGTTCATCCTCCTCATCACTTTTGTGTCTCATGCATATAACACATGTACTACTCACACACTGAGTGCACACGTGTCTGTAAAGTGTTTTCCTGCTGCTGCGTAGCAGAGAGTGCCATATGTTGAGTTGTGTACAAAGTAACCACATGTAGACTGTGTTTGTGAAATGAGGCAGACATTCTGGCTTTCCATGTGATACTAAACACACCAACATTGCTGCTGAATAAGTGCAGTGCAAGTGTATTTGCGGGAGTTTTTATAAACCTTGAAAGTGAAGCTCTATAACTAAGTAAGGAAGAAATGAGGTCACTTAAATAATACACATTTAATTCAATTCAAATGAATTTGTATAGCATATGATATGGACATACAAAAGCATTTTAGAGTGCTTTACATTAAATCAAAATAAAACAGTGTAAATACACAATGCCATCCATGCATACATACAAAGAAACATAATGTACACATATGATGTTTTAATTTAAGAAAATGCTAAAGTGAAAAAGAAGGTCTTTAGTTTGGTATTAAAAGAACATAGTGTTGGAGCAGGTCTAAAATCAGATCATTCTTTGGTGCATAAATACTGAATGCCATCTCATCAGACTGAGAAAATTCTCTGGGCACATAGAGGAAATTACTAGTGGTGTAGTGGAAGGTATACCCAGATATATGGGGTAAACCCTCCAGCTATTGGAATATATAAGAGATTATATCCAAGTCCTCCTTGATAACCTACCCATCTACCTAGTAGAACACCTACCTCGCCAACTACTATTCAGTTTCAGATTCACTTTTAAACTTTTACACAGCACGTCTTTCTGTTGAATGTCGCCGTACCTGAATCCAAAGTGTGTAATAGACGTTGCGTTTTTGCGCCACCAACTCAGCCTGTTCATGATCATGCTCATGCTGTTCTTCAGCATCTATGTTGGTCACAGCTGCACTCCGGGTGGTCACGTGACCTTACG